>WBNO01014295.1:12226-67443 GCA_013400575.1 Peucedramus taeniatus | reverse complement strand
GCTCCCGCTCTGCGCCCGGAGACTGGCGGGAGCGGAGCCCGCATCACCTGAGGGCTCGCAGCTCCCCCTTACCTGGGCCTGAGGGAGAGGCACCTCCGCCGGCCGCAGCCCTCACACAGGCGGTGAGGTAGCGTCCTTCTCGCTCTGCCCGCCCGGCACCGCGGCGGCCAGGGCACGGCAGTTCCTCGGGGAAGGAGGAGGAGGAAAGCCGGAGCAGCCCCTCGGGGAGGGGAAAGACACCCAGGGCAGCGCACACCACCAGCGGGGGCCACTGCGGGGGCACGGGGCAGCCCTCAGGCAGCGCGCGCAGCGGAGCCCCCAGAGCCGCGGCGGCGACGGGAGCTGAGCGGCAGAAACGCGGGGGTGCGGTCACAGGAGCGGAGAGCAACCCCGACCGCCCGCGGAGCGTGTGCCGGGCGCTCACCAGTCACGGAATCCATTAGGTTGGAAAAGACCATTGAGGTAATCGAGTTCCAGCTGAAGACCGAACACCACCTTGTCAAACAGACCACGGCGCTGAGTGGTGCCTGGCGTCTCTAAGAGACTGTGACTCCACCACCTCCCTGGGCAGCCCGTTCTCGTCTTTAATCACCTTCTCTATAAAGAAATTCCTCCTAATGTCCAACCGAAACCTCTCCTGGCATAGTTTAAGACTATGTCTTCTTGTCCTATTACTGGTTGTCTGGGAAAAGAACGCGGCCCCCACCCGGCTACAGCCTCCTTTCAGGGAATTGTGAAGAGTGATACAGTCACACCTGAGCCTCCTCCAGGCTAAACTCGCTCAGCTGCTCCTCACAGCACCTGTGCTCCAGACCTCTCCCCAGCAGTATTATTCTTCTCTGAACCCATTCCAGCACCTCGATGTCCTCTCTGAATTGAGGGGCCCAGAACAGAACACATTTTGAGGTGTGGCCCCACCAGTGCACAGCACAGGGAAAGACTCACACCCCTTGTCCTGCTGGCCACACCATTCCTGACACTGGCCTGGGTCTAACACCAGCAACAAATGAACTGCTGTAGCAGCAAAGGAGACTCAGGGCTTCCCTTACACAGTTTCTATCATTTGAACAGTTCTAATGCTGTTAGAGTCATGTAAATGCTTTTCACACCAATATATTGATAAAAATATGAGAAAATAAATACCTACTCCAACTTAGGTCCCTTACATGAATTAGTGCCATATATACTGGGGCCTCTGTAAAATTGCAACAGTTGAAAATCATGCAGTTAAAATAATTTCACCTGATTTAACTGAAGTACAGTCATTAGTAAAAAGTTTTACTTGTAACCAGCTTAAAAGAGCTGCATCAGTATACAGCTGGTTTTGCCTTTCAGAGTAATCTTGCTCCAACAAATTAACCATAAGACACTAAACTCACAATGCATGGTGACACAGTCCAACACAGTTACACAGCTTGTATCAATACACTCGTTGGGCATGTTTAAGGCAGTCCATAGATATAAAACCCAACCAGATTATTTTATACACCCACCTTACAGAATTAAAAGCATGACAATTTTAACATCCCTAATAGTTACTCTGAGCTGTGCCAGCTTTATCAAACAAGCAAGAGGTATCTCCTTGTTAACTAAAATAGAGGCTACACAGGATTTGCCTTATAACTTGCTAATACTTGCAATTATTATGAGTTTTACAAATGAGTTATTATCATCTGTTACTAAACAGATGATAACAGAAACTATCCAACCTGTTATTAAAAGAAGTGATAACTAAAGTATTTTTTGTGGTTTAGAGGTACTTTTGCACATGTAAATTACCTGTGAACAGCCATAATATTTACATAAAGAGCATTTTGGGATGTTTTGGTTTGTTGGCTTTTTTGTTTGGCTTGGGTGTTTTCCTGGCCTTTTACTACCATGATGATAAGCTTCCAACAATGTGGTTTTCCCTGTGTGGCATACAACTTGAACTTCCCTCTAAAAAAATGCATAATGATACATTTCATTCTTCTCTTCATGCAGTATTATCCTATTTCCTGGCTGCAGTACTGGATCAAGGGAAACTTCCTGTACACCATGACTATTCTTGATTGCATTATCTTTTTCTGCCTTTGCTTTTAAACCTTTTCCTAACCTATGTGTTCTCTCACATAGTAACATGCAAGGCCACAATTCCAGTCCCTGTTGCCCTTGTCATTTCTGTGTTCATCTGTTTCCTCTCAGCTCACAGGAAGACTGTTTAAATTTCTGTGCTGTATTGACCTCCAAATAACTCCTTTGAAATGTTTGCAAAGAGGTTTCAGCAAAATGTCAGTAAAAGTACTCCCCAATCCCAAAGAACAAAATTTCACCACAATGTGGAGTGCAATGTCAAGACCAGGCTCCTCTGTATCATTTCTGTGTCTCGCCCCTCCCAATACATCTGTGACATTTACTGTCTCCCTTTGTGCCCAACTGGTGACTTGCTTTGGGGCAAACCTGCTTTTTTTTCCCCCCTATGTCTGAATCATATCAAATCCAAGGTGGTCTGTGCACACACCTGCATTCTACATAAGAATCCCTGATAAAAGTAATGCAATAATAGATGATGTATTCTGTCAATCAGTCATGTGAGGATTCATCTTTTGCTATTTCAGTAACAATTCTAGGCTTTATTTGTATTCAGAGAATATTTTGAAATGAAGGCATTCTATTGGACACATGACTTGACTTCTAAGGTTGTCTTTTCCTGCCATCCCAGCTATTCTAACACTTTATCTTTCCATCTTCTTATTACCAAACCCCAGAACTTTAAGGATAAGTGTGTTTTATCAGAGAAAGAATTACAACATTCTAATGTCCTTCTTCAAAGTGAAGTGGGTGTGGTGTGTGAACATCAGGGATGTTCTCTAGTGGTTTGCCTTTCCCACAGGTCAGGAGACAGACATTAAATGATCTCCCAAAACAGTCATGAAGCACCCTCCCAAACTATCTCTAAATGCTGTCATACTTGACATACTTGTTCACAACTCTGTTAATCCTGGTACTGCAACTACTTTAGCATTCTGCCCCTCAAAATGTGGATGAGAGTAGCACTGGCATATTTACTGATGTTTTGGGTGAACCAGTCCCAGTGTGCAGGGACCTTTAATGAAGTACATTATAAACAACTTTCTCATCTGTCATTTCAAATGCATTTTAAATCACTGTCTCAGAACAAGTGCATTAAAATGTAGCCTAAATCATACACAAGCCTGTAAACTAGATTGTCTGTGTGTGACAAGACTGTTTTAATAATTACATTGGATAGCTTAGAAAGATATATTAAAGACATTTATAAAAGTGACCTTTATAATAAGTCAAATTTATCCTTGGTGAGCAATACCAAGCAAAGCTCAGCATTGCCAGTATGACTTTAGCATTGCAGGTGGGGATGGTTCTGGGTGCTCTTGTAGCCCTCCACGGCCCTGAACAGCCTCACCTGGGGCCTCCACCCACACCCCCTGCCCACGTGGCCCAGGTGCTCAATGTGAGATCAGTCCTGAGCCTACAGCTTTTTTGCTCTGCTTTATTGAGGCAAGTTTCTTTAGAAATTTGGGTTCTTTGTTGAGTTTGTTTGCTGTCCTAATACCTGTCTTGTGACTCTTGTTTGCATACTATAGGGTGGTTTCTGTTTTGTTGGTTTTTTTTTTTTCCTGGGAGTGGTTTTGGTTGGGTTTTTGTGGGATTTTTGGTGGGTTTTTGTTTTGTTTTGTTTTGTTTGTTGGCTTTTTTGTTGTTTTTGTTTGTTTGTTTGTTTTTTTGTTTTGGTTTTTGGTTTGTTTTGTTTTTAAGGGTTTTTTTGTTTTTCTTCTTTTGTTAAAATCCTTGGCCTAGGGAATATTACTGTTCCTTGGTGTAGCTAATTCTGATATTCTACCAGTATTACTAGGAAGTTTCTATGGGGACCTAGTCCAGGTTTGTGGTGCGAATTCAGATGGGTTCTTTTTGTTCTGCTCTCTTTAGGTACAATAAACAAGTGGGTTGTAATCTAGACTTTATATTATTTAAGTTGTAATTTCATAGTTTGAATTTTTTTCTTTGCTCTGCTTGCCACCTATTTAGGTGTTCATAGAAAGTTTACTAATTTCTTTGGGTTTTTTGTACTCTCCTCTTGATCGTTATAGCTTTATGCTTTTCAAAATCCAGTACAGCCCTCTCCAGTGTCTTTTTAGCTTTAATTTGCGAATCCAATTAGCTCTCTAGCTGATTTTTGCTATTCTGATACTGAGCTGATTAATTTCTGATTGGCATTTGTATTTAAACTTTTAATTTTATCTTTGAGCCCCTCTTTACTAGCTGAGTTTATTGGTAATGGAGTGTCTGAGTTTATTATTAATGGAGTGTCTGAGTTTATTGATAATGGAGTGTATCTTCAGATTATTCCCATCATTCTGGATTCTTTAGACTCTTCCTCAGTACTCACAAGTATATTAAACTGCAGTGCTTACTTCTGCTGGTTTGGTGTCTTCTTGATACCCTGGTACCTGGTATTGTGAGTAGTTCATGGGCTTTATGAAGACTAAATTACCTCTGCTCCCTTGAGGCTTATTCCTGTCCTCTGACTTCATCAGAGTCATAACAACCTCCTCCCTACCCTCCTCAGGTACCTCCCAGAGCTGAGGGGCAGTGGCAGCAAAAAACCCCTGTGGTTACAAAATACAATATGGAAAAGAAATTGTATTTCTCTTTTATGGGGGTTATAGCTGCAAAAAATCAACCAGCTATTTCTAAATGAGAAAATAAATTTACAGTGTTGACATTATTGGTAAGGAGCACTCAAGACCAAGATTGCAGAAAACAAAGGGGGTATTTTGGTACCTAAACTTCAAGGGAACAGCTACAAGAGAATGAAGGATAGGATTTTAATTCAGATCTAGTTGCCACAGAAAATGTCGGTCCTAGAAAAGTTAATGGGACACAGGTTTGGTGGTGTGGGAGGTCAGGAGACTAAGAACCAGAGTAGCATCCCTCACAGTTGTGTCTGACACAGCACCCACAGTGGCAGAGTCATAAATTGATCCCGTAGTCAATGTGTCTGGCTGCCCTTGAGCAGACAGATTTTCTGATAATTTGTATCATCAGAAAAATTCTGATTCCCTACCAGCAGTGTTTTCTGGAATGCTATCCCTCAGAAGGCAACCCAAGTTGCCTTTTAGTTATAAGTTTCTGTGGCTTCTGATAAACATATTAAGACTTGTGTTTGCAGCTGAGCTACATTCTGGTCTGATGAACACTTCCAGGTTTTCCAGAGTGCTGCGAGAAGGATCAGAAAGTGAACATGAAGATTGTTGTTCACAAACCCATGTCCATCTAGGTGATAATTCTCAATATGAACAGTAAGTAATACAGAGGCTTTAATACAGGGATTCCTGAGTAACAGTATACATGCTTTGCCAGGTTTGTTTTCAGAAACACCTACTGAATTAGTATTGATTTTTAGAAGTCTGACCCTCTCTTGTTTTCTTGTCCATATCCAAAACATAAACTTTGCTTTACAAATTACACATGAAAATGTTTTATTGCAGTTTTGAAAACAGAATTCAGCCTTTTAAATTGCTTGGCTATTACATGGCGTGATCAAAATTGAATGTGACTTGTATGGAATTATGCTGAACTTTTTTGCTTTGTCTGAAATTCATATCATGCAGCAGTAATGGGTATTTTTTCAATTGCCTGTATTTTAAAGATGCTGATAAAGCACTGGAACAATGCCAGGTATTTTAGGAAATGCATTGCTGTTTCCCTGGATCACCAGATGTTACAATACATTAACTCTCTTTCTGGAATAAAGAGTAATTTTAATTTAATTTCTTTAAATAGGGGAATTTGGTGTTAGACAAAAATCTTTACCTCTAAAATGAGAGATGTTGTTAGCTCCTTATCTAATACTGCAGATTATCTAAATTATTTGTTTGAAGACATGTAACTCTATTTCCTTTTCCTTCTGTAATCTCCTTCAGTGACTGGTAAGAACTATGCCTCATTTTTATCAAGCTATTCTATTGTTCAGAATTATTGATTATTTATGATTTTTAACAAAAAAAAGCCTTTAAAAACAATGAAACAGACTTGGATGTATTTAAATAAATCCAACATGTGCATTGTCTGAGTCTGTGTGGTACCAGAGGACAAAGCTATTGTTGACACAGGATTATTTCCTGCTGGAGTTTTGCCAAAGAAAAATTGGTGTCATTTGCACTATTCTTTATTGCGAGTCTCCTCTAATGTGTGTGTTTAATAAAAGAAACATCTGGGCCCATAGGGTAAACTCCATGTGTACCAGCAGTGTAACTCTTCCAAATCCATTTTTATTTGCAAACTTTTCACTCAAGCAAAACCATTCTGAAGTATCTGCTTTGGGGCCATGTGCTACTTGAGTGCTGCTTTAGCACTACTTGGGTGAGGGTCCATAGTGAGGCAGAGTCCCCAGGCAGATGCAAAGGAGAGCCACCTTATTGCAAACCCCAGGCCTTTTTAAGCAGTTAGTCCATCATCAGTTACATAGTTTTAAAGCATAACAAACATAATTCAACCAACCACCATACACCACGATGTGATCACACGATGGTAATATAAGTTATTTTTCTATCCCTAATTCAGCTGAGTCTCTTTCCCACAGTCCTTTTCTACTTAGCCAGAGCAACAGGCCTGGGCCACGATTGTACAAGGCATTCCTTTTGTAAAGCTTTACTTATCAGTAACGCGTGGGGTTTGAGGAGCTGAAGTATTAGATAAACTTTGTTCCTTCCTCTGCTTCCCATTCAGTTGCTGTGTTCTCTTTATGGCCACACTGGGATTTCCATGGCATGGCCCCAGGCTTCTGCAGGCAGCCAGCACTGCTGCGTCTATTGATCTCCTCTGGAGAGCCAAGGAATGAAATCACAGGAAAACTGAGCTGTGTTTTGGGATGGTTACTTCTAAGATAAAGCATGTGGTAGGCCAGAGCACAGGAAGACATTTGTCATCTGTGCTGTCAGGAAGCTGCTTACATTGATTCCTCAGTCTGTTTCTTCCTGATTGCTTCTGGTGCTTTCCCTTGTCCTAGTACCTAGCTGCAATCTAAACAATGGAGTGGGTGCTGCAATCAGGTGTAAGGTGAGCACTGAGCTGTGAGCAGGGGCAGGTGGGCTCATAAGTACTGCACAGGCTTGTGATTCTGGCCTTTTCCACAGCAAGAGGGAAGCTCTGCCAATGGCTTCTGCTATAGCACTTACTGGCCTTAGTTTAAAAGAACTTTTCACACACCTGAGATTCTGGTTGGGTGTCTTTCTAGATATTTGTATTTCTGTTGGGTGTCTTGTTGGGGTTTTTTTTTAATTGAACCAAATCCTCAAACCAGCTCAAACAGTAGTAGGAAAAATATTTTTTTCCTTTTTTGTTAAGCAGTATATGTACAAAAAACCATAAGTTTCTTGTGGTAGAAATATGCTAGTGCTTTTGCTCAATGGTATTTTATTGTATTGCTAACAAATACTAAAATCTGAGGGGAAAAAGTAAGGGGAGGCACAAAAGATAAGGAAACGTCTTCCTCATAGCTGGTGTCAATGCTTTCAATAGTCTTGAGCTCTGAAATGGTTTGCAGTATGTGGGGAGAATGTTGTTCCATAAACAAAGTGGTTGCATAGAGCTAGACAGTCAGTAACTTGGAGGGTAAAAGAAGTTGCCATAAAGAAGGCAGTAGATTTTTGAGAATGTGGCTTCTGCAATAAAGTCTTAGGTCTGTTTATCCAATGCTATCTAAATGGGGGAAGAATGCCACATTATAAAACATGATGAAATAGATGAGCTTTTACAAGGTCTGTGTGGGAAGAGAAGAGCCACTTCTCCCATAAAATGGGAGACTATAATTATACATAATTCATAATTCTGCATAATGTGTCTTCAGGGTAAGTGTGCAAGTGGAGTCCTTGTCTGGCAGCGCTGAGCAAGCAACCTCTACCTGTGTGCATGTTCTTTGTGCACATCAGGATGGCCTGTGTTTAACTGAAGTGATGTCTAGATCTTGCAGCATTCTTGTTTGCAGAGGCATTTTGTAGACATTTGTGCTGGTGCTGTTATTTCTGCTTCCTGCGCTAATCAGAGCACATCATTTTGTTCATGCATTTGAAACAGGTTTATAAGAACAACAGTCTGAACCTAGTAATTAATAATTTGTGATTACAATTATCAAGTTCATATATAATAGTCTTTTTAGCCATGGGAATAGCAAATAAATTTTTCCTCAGTAAAATGAAAAATTCATACTCTTCGTATGAGATCATGGACAGCACATAATTAATAGAATATTCCATGTAATTTATATTTCTATAAAAATAGATCAGTGCATCCTTTTTGTGTCCTATGAATATTATCTTAGACCGTTTCAAAAGTAAGCTGCCTTTTCTGTGACTTCATTGATAAATCTCTTGATTGTTATGGTCTTTTGTTGATGTAATAAGTCAATAATGATTGAACAGCCTTTTTAAAATTATAACAGCAGTTACTAATGAGAACTGTACTACTTCTGGCATGCCTGAGCTCTGGGGGGAACAAAAATGCAACAGCTGTGACTCTAGATTTTATGCTCAGCTTTGTGATACCTTTGGACTTTCTGGTTTTGGGGGACGTTTTAGCTTTCAGGGTTGGCCTCATTTATGTTCAGTTGTCCTATCTCCTGCTGGGTGGTGGGAAGTCAAGGATGGCTGGCACTGCTCCTTCTCCCACGCTCTGCTTCAAGCACAGGTTCCTTGTATTTCTCTAGGAAGCCACATTGCCAGCCCTGTGCTGCCATCACCCCCCTTCTGGGGACATTATTCCCTGGAAGGGGCCACATCCATTGCTTTTGTGCTGCTTGTCATGCAAATGAGGTGGGGTGCCCTGGAGCAGCTAATGTACCCAGCTATACCACTAGAACAGGGCTAAACATTCCCCAACCTTTTCTTTTTGATTTTAGAGATCTCATAACAGAAGAGTCTTTAAATCTACTAATTGTAATCAGGGCTTGTGTATTTGGCAGTTTTCCCTTACTCCCTGACCAGCTTTACTATTTCTGCCAAGCCACCCCTTCCTTCCCACAGCTGAATGCTTTGCTGCCTGAGACAGCTTGTCCCAACTCTGGAAAACAGACCCATGGATTTCTTCCCACAGATGTAATGAATTCTACAAAACGATTTGCTCTTTTTGGATTGTATTTATGACCTCAAGAGCAAAATTCACTGTTTCAGTGCAGACCTGCATTCATTCCAGAATGGGTTAGTCTTCATTGTGCTATATGCTCCTCCTCCTTATCTTGCAGGAAGGGGGAATGAGAGATCTGGAGCTTTTGTGTGGACAAATCCCTGATGCTTTACTTGCTGGAATGTATTGCATATGAACATGCACTATTACACAATTTGTGGTCAATTGCTAAGAAAAAATGTATCCCAAAGCAAGGGAGCAATACAAGTTCTCTTATATCACTCTAGCCTTGTGCTCATGAAGTGTGTTGAGGGATCTCTTAAGTGTAGTACGTCTTTTTTAATTATGAAGCATGAACTGAGGCTTCACTGGAATGTGTATCCTAATGGGAACTTAGTGTCATTCTTAGGTTTTACATGCCATTCTGCACCCTGCATTGTGCATAGCTGGCTTTAGAGTTTGTATTTTTTTTCAAGTACCCTTGCAAAAATTTGATCAAGTAAAGCACAAAACAAGTTGCCTTTTGAATGCAGTAGGTGTCTGTGAACATGTGTCTGCATGTACATGCCTACCTCATTTACCAAAGAGAAGCAGTTAGTAGTGACCTTGGCAATTTGGGCAGAGGTTTTTTGTTTGTTTGTTTGGGTTTTTTTTTTCTTTTAACATAATGCAGCAGATTTCAGTAAGAGTTAAACTCAAGACAAGGTGGGAACTGACACATACTGCTCATAATTTTGTTTCAACTTTGCAGGCAAGGTTACTGATAGATAAATAATTTCTAGTGAGGTGAAAGCATATGCATAGGTAGAACTCATAGAGTTGATTTGGGGATTTTTCTTTACTTTTGAATGAGGCTAATCTCCGTGCTTGGCAGGGCCAGATCCAGGCACAGGCAAACGAGGCAGCAATAGGGATGGCAGAATGGGCTCTGGCAAAGCCCTGAAAACTGGCCTGGCAGCTGCTGCTGCCAGCAAAGGGGATGAGAATGTATGAAACAGCAGTTACTTCAGGAAAAATGGGTCATGTGAGCCTTTGCTGGATCCTGTTCACTTTTCTGTGGCAGAAAAAGCCAGCTCTGTGTCTAATATGTGCACTGCATCCTCAGGGCAGCACAGTGGAGTTTGCTCATGCTGATAAGAAGCCTTGGGCCAGCTCTGGTGGTTGGCTTGCATTCACTGTGTCTTCCAAATAGAATGTATTCAATTACTCATTAGCCACTTCACAAATCAAACAGATACTGCTTTAAAAACAACTGTCAGGGAAAATTATTGATAAGTAGTGGCAGATACCCATGGATATTTACAGACAGACAAAAAATTTAGACCCACATAAAATGAAGGATGAAAGATTAGCAGGATGAGTGAGGAGAAACTCATCTGTTCCAGCAGAGCAGCAAGTCGTGGGCTCTTACATGGTGTGTAGGCAAGATGGAGAAATGCAGAAGAGTGCTCCAGGTGTCAGAATTGTGGAGAATGCTCTTGGGCTTTTGTGAGCCTTTGTGAAGGCACCTAGAAGCAGCCTGTTCTGAATTGGTGGAGGAAGTGAGGGATAGAGAATAAGTCTGTGGGATAGAGTATTGGTCTATGAATAATCAGGCATTAATAAGTGTTACTCTTACTTTTCCACAATTCTATCCAGAAAAAAATGTAATAATGTCTCCAATTGTTGCTGAGTCGAATGAGTAACTTTCTCTGGTGGCCCACTTCCAAACATTTTTGTCTTCTGAGCTTTCTGAGAAGGAATACTCTTCCCTTGCCCAGAAGTGTCATCTCTTTTGTGGTCACTAAACTGGATTTCCATGGAGGAGTCTAGACTATAGAGTCTCCCAAATACCTCAATAAATATAATAGAAGCTTACTTACACCATATTAGGTGCAGCCACCTCCATGAGACAAATACTGATGGATTTAGCAGGAATGCTGCCGCACCAGGGGCAAAAATGAGTTTCCCCTCACTATTGCACTTGGAGGAATGATACTGAGTGCTGTACATTGTGGCACTTCAGTATCTGGGGATAACTCATCCATGCAATTAAATGTCAATTGATCTACATGATACAATATTCAAAAACCCTCTACTTTGTTAAATGTAATTTTCAGAGAGCTTCAGTAACTATTGGCACCTTTAGATTCCTTTGGTATTTTACAGGATTTCTTTGCATTGCCTCTTTCTACCACTCTGACAAAGCTCTGTGTGTCAGATTGTTTTTCTAGGCCCTGATTCAGCAGCCAGCATCAGGATTGAATGTCTCAGCAATAGCAGCATATTCAGAGTTGTGACTGTAGCAACAGTGAAAATGAAAAACTGGTTAGGTCTATAGTGGCATCCATTTTCTTGGAGGAAAATCAGTCCAATAGGCAAGGATCAGTTTTCTAAAGGAGCCCATCACATAAAAAGGCCAGTAGAATCCTGCTGCAATTTTGAAATAGCTCAAATCCTGCCAGTTTGTGTCCTATCTGTGAAAAAGCTATTTTTTAACTGATTGATCCTACACCTCTTGAAGCTGATGGCACAAATCCTGCTGGAATCTGTGGGGCAGGATCAGGCATTCCCACAGCTTGCTTGTGAGCTCTGGCACTATTGCTGTACTGACAGGGAGAAAGTACACAATGAAGTGATGAGGCAGAGCCCTGTTCTGTAGCCAGTAGGCACTTATGGTGTTGCTGAGTTAAGGCCATAAGATGAGGTAGTATCTGAACCCTGGCCTGGCAGACATCAGTTCTCTCTCTGTGCAAACATTTAGGGAATCTTAAAAATGGCTGGCATGGTGCTGAAGCAACAGCTACCTCCAGGATGAATCGTCCTGTTTTATCAGGTGTTTTTTAGAGAACTGGGAGCTGTAACCTTCATGACACAGTGAGCTGGGATTTTTCCTTTCACTGCTCCTGAGGTTGCCAGGATAACCTTATAGTTAGGCAGTTGTAATACTGCAGCAAGCAGTACTAGACACTAAGTGCAAGCATCCTGCCTTAGGAATGATTTTGGCATTCCTTCAATAATATGCAACACTGCCAATTAGAGATGCCACACAAATTAGAAACACAGCTTGCACAGAAATATTTTGTATCCCTTAAATGTTTGATTCAATTGTATCCTAATACAAAATTACTCTAGCAGTTCTAGGTGAATTTTTCTTACTGTTATTTTATGTTCATAGAATTGGAATGGTTTAAATATTTCTTAACCACCTCGGGAGGAAGAAGTAGCTCTCCTGCAGCAACAGAACAGGCTCTGTAGCTGTGCTTTCCCCTGTCAGTGCCAGCATTTACTGTCAGAAGCTGGCATGCAAGCTTTGCAGATATCTCAAGCTTTCCTTAGCAAACAGGACTAGAACTTCTTGTGTATCATGCATGTCTGGGGGTAGGAAGGAAGTAGAAAGGAAAAAAAAATTCCCAAGTCTCTTGTTTGACAAGAGACTTAAGTAATGAGTTAGAAAAAATGTGAGAGCTTTTTCTGCTTCTTGCCTGCTAAACAGAACTTTTTCATCATTGTTGATTGCAGCCCAGGAGTAACAGATGAGAAAAGGATTTATAACTGCAGTTCATGTACAGGTTTAGGAAACTGGAATCCATTTTGTAAATGTTATGATACTCTTATCTTCCACAGTCTTGCTAAGTTAATGCAGTTTTGTGCACTTCTGTTACTCAAACACAGGGAATTGAACAGGGAGGAGGAGGGGAAGGCTGTGCAGTGCTGTAGCTACAATATGGAATCATCTGTGCCACAGTGGTAACGAGATGTGTATGCCCCAAACACGCAGCAGAAGGGACAGCTGCTCCTTTGCTTAGGAGAGAGTAAAAGGGATGTCCCTCACACCCTGGGAATTGGACATGTTTGGGCAGCATCTCTTGAATATGCTTGCAATGGTTACATCTCCCTTCTGTGAGGGAGATACTGGCCTCATATAGGATTGGCCAAGAAAACTCCCCAGAAAACAGAGATTGGTACTTGCTTTACCACTTTTACCACTACAGAAGCAGCAAGCTGATACAGTTTTCTTTGAGAACTCAGTCTCTTCAAGTAAAGCCTGTTAGCTGTAAGTAGGAGCAGCCTTTTAGTGTTAAGATTTACAATATAAAATCATCTTACACTTGATGTTCACCCTCGTTTTCTTCTCTCTATGCTTTGCATTTTGGTAAGGCAGATTTCCATTTGCTCAGCTGAAAGGTCTCCAAAGCTGGGCTTGCAATCTGTTGTGAGCTAAAAAGAGCAACCAGGGTCTTGCATTACCATACTGCTTTTGTGTTGAGGCACTGCAGGGCACAGGGAAAATGATTACCAGGTACTGAGATAATGCCACCCTCAGACAGGGGGGCATATGCACAGGTCTTAAGTGAGTGTTTCAAGGAGTGTCAGAAAATTAACCATGACATGTAACAAGGGGTCAATCCAGGATGCAGTCTGCTAGTAGCTGGGCTCACTATTGCTTTCTTGTTTGTAAGATAGGTAGTGTGTCCTCAATGCAGCCATCTTCAGTGCTCATTCTATACACCCAGGATCTATCAGACCTCCACTGGGATTCATTTTTCACTTATCTGAGAAAGCCATAAGTCAGATTGCAAGCTAAACCCAGATGGGGAAAAAAATGCTTCTTCCAGTGAAAAAGGGGAAATGAGGGCAAAATGAAAATGTTGTAGTGTCTAAGTGCTTGAAGAAAATGAAGGTACTTCTGAGTACATGAAGGACTAATGTTAGTGGGGAAATTGAATTTCAAGGTAGCATCTGGTTGTATTGCACCAGAATTAAAGGAAACTGAAGTGATGAATATAAGTTGTTTAGTCATGATCAATAAAATAATTCATTTCACCCCAAAGTTTAATTTCAGCTTGGGTCTGTGATGTTCCATGTTAGTAACTGGCTTTCTTACTTCAATTTAAGGAAAATACTAACCCTGTAATACTTGTCATTTTAGGTATAAAGAAAAGGCTTTGACAGGGCTGGTCCCTTGGAATCTCCAGTTACCAGAGCCCCATCCATGCAGACATACAGCTGACCCCTTAAGTCTCAAAGGCTATGCTGCTCAGATAGCAAGGAGGGCAAGGCCTAGGGGCTGAAGATTTGGTGGCTTTCTGCACACCTGATCAGTGTTTTGAATCGATAGTAGCTTGTGAGGGATGTTTTGGTGTCTTTTCATTAAGCACTGATGGTCATGTTACAATACTCAGCTGGAGGAGCTTGGGTGAGGTGTGTCCTGACTAAAAGTTGTGGAAGGGGTTGGAGAGAGCTGGCTGTTTGATCAGATATAGCTGGGGAAATGGTGTGTGCCTGAAATCAGTATATGTTTTGCTGTATGTTTTAATGAAAACTGAACAGCCAAGAGGCTGAATTCAAGAAGTCATGAAATTGCCTGTGTAGCTAGACTTGAGGAGTGCAGAACTGTAAAAGCACCTGAGCTGTAAGTGCAAGTCACGTAATTCAGATGCTATTTAAAATCTCATTTCAAGAGACCCTGCTGAGTGTTTATTCCCATCACTGAGTGTGTAAGTACATTTTCACCTCTGTCACTGCACACTTAGGTCTGCTGTGCTTTCCCTTCTTGAAAACAGCTGTAAGAACTTTTCATTGTGCTGCTTTGCTTAAGTCTTATTGAAGGACAGCAGAAATCCCAATCAGCTTAGAGCCCACCAGGTGTCCAAACCTCCCCCCTGTGCCAGCCAGCTTGTCCCACTGCAAGGGAGAGCTCCAGTATTTCAGTACAGGTACAGTCTAGCCCATCACAAGATGTTTCCCAGTTGCATGAGACTGGAGGTGTGCAGGAGCAGTGAGTGCTGGGAAAACAGCTATAAACTGGTTACAGTTGGAAACAGCAAATAGATTAGACAAGGAGTGGGGGAAGAAAAGGGAGAGCATAACATTAGATTTTCTATGCATTTTTGACTGTGTAAGGAGTCAGTTACAGCTTCATAGTTTTGCAAGGAAATTTATGCTGCTTCAGAAAACTTGGCCACAGGGCAACAGGGTCTACCAGTCTCACAACTCAAAATCCCTTTTTGGCTCTTGGACAGGTTTTGCAGATGTTTCTTGTGTGCTTCTGCTAAGCAATTCAATGAGGGAATAGTATCCTCCTGCCCCATATTGACATACAGCCCTTCCAAGGGGGGAGCTATTCTCATCACCAGTTCTGGGGTTTTGCATGTAGAATGTTTGAGGGAAAATAATCCCAAACAAAATCCATGAGGTAAGGTGCATTTGGTTTATACTCACTAGCTGGAATCACATCAACAGTGAACAGCTCTCAAGTTTTTGTGGGGACTTTAATACCGGGATACAAAGTATAATGTGCTGTTAAAGCCCTGTTCAACACCTCAAGCAAAGGTGTGTACTGGGGAGTGTTTTCTGAGAGGAAGGAGCCATTATTTCAGGGAGCATGGCCAATTTTGTGCTTCTGCAATAGCAGGTTTATTTCCCCTATGATAACTCAGAACTGTGTTTTTCACATCATCAAATAGTAGAAAGCTGTGATTTTTATCTGCATTTCTACAGCTGACTTGTCAGAAGATGTTACAATTAAGCTCACTCACATCAGTGCTTTTGAGAAAGCTATGCCCCATTGTTGATAAAGTCAAGGACTGATTTGGAGTCAGTGAGTGGAAAAATCATGTAGTGTAAATCTTTATTTCCCTCACTTTTAAATGAGGTGTTCAAGAAAGAGCAGTGAGATCTTACCATCTTGCCTTTCGGCAGATTTATGATGCATTGATTGTTTTATAATTTATTATTCTATTTATTGGTTTGCTTTAAGAATACTGTTAAAATCTGAAGAAGGTTCAAAAAAACACCCAGAGACAAAGAGATGTGGTCATGGGCCTGAATAATTTTGGGGACTCTAAGTAAACTCATTACATGTCTGCTGTTTCACTGACAAAACTTATTTAAAACATTGACTGCCTATGGTCTTAAATTTTCATCTGAGTTTGTTACATGCCCTGATAGCCTGCAGAAAATTAAAGCATCTGAAAAAAAAAAATCTCTCCTCTCTTTTACTCTAAATTTTCAAAAATGGAAATCAACAGCTGTTTCAGAGCCAAAAATTAATAAAAAGCATGTAGCAGGTGGTACCATGCATGTACATCTAATTGCAATCTAACAATCTGCAAGCCAGCTACCAAATAGTGAGGAGTGAGATCATAATTTGGGCAGAGAAGGGGAGCAAAGACAATGGGAAAGAGAGAGAAACAGTTTTGGCTCAGGAAATTGGTATCTTTATAAAGGAGAGAAATGAGTGTAACTAAGAGCAGTGAGTTGTGATATCCTTTTGTTTTTGAAATGTCCTCTTGACTCATCACTGTCTAGAGAAACTGGCTATAGATGCCAGAAATAGTGGGGAGATGATGGCATGTCTGGTTCATGCTCAGTACAAGCAAACCTGGTGGATTTGTCAGGTGAGATGCAGCTCCCGGTTCTGAGGCTCACATGGAGCAGTTGTGGGTCTGCTCCTGGGCCTCCTCTCACACTGTGTGTGTCTGCTCATCCCTGGGCTTTGGAGGATCAGATCTGTGAACAGTCTTTCTCATTTCCTCATAAAGGAGCTTTCTTAAAGCACTGGGGTTTTTATGGTGTGGATCTCAAGTGCTCCAGTGAAAGTAATGTTCAGGATGTATAGAAAGAATAATTTGGGTAACTCTGGAGTCACAATTGCTAGGCTGGGTCAAAGGGAGTGTGGCCAATACTTGGCAGGTGATTCTCTTCTTAGTAATGCAGTGAAAGTCTGAAGTCAGCAGGATTACACAGAGGTGAAGCCAGCATGATTGGAAGGAGGAAGCATGAGCCCATTCCCAGCTGCTTTCTCTCCAGAGATCTGATGGTGATTTATTTTAATGCTGTTTTTCACTGATGCCTCCCACAAGGTATAATTTGTTTGCATTTTCTGTGATCAGATCCATCTTCCATCTTACTGTCAGTCATTCACTGATAGTAATCCTCAGTTAATTCTTTATTTTAATGCTATCTTATTGTACAGACAAACCATAAAGAATTTTTTTTTCCTGGAGGACATGTGCTACTAACTTAAACTGATTTAGGAAATGCTTTTCCAGAATTTCACTGGGCAGCACACTGAAGGCATTTTGAGAAAATATTTAAAATTAAAGCATTCTTTAATAGCACAAGCCCAAGAGTGCTTTTTTTCCCTTGTCTGGCACTCCTTTCAGTGGGTGAAATGTACTCTTGCATAGTACCAATAAGATGATGTACCTCTGAAACCATCCTTGAAGGACTTCTACAAATGTGTCATAGCAGCTCCCTGTTGCCAGGGCAATACTTCTAAAATGAGAAGAAAAATCTGCAAACCTGTAGCTTATTTTACAAGTTTCCTTCAGAAAACTTAATCAAGCCCAGGGTCACTAAGGTTCCTCACAACTTCTAAGGGGCTTTGACTTAGATCTAAGCATAAGCAGAAGAGATCTGAATTATATTCTTAGAGGAGAGCAAATTGTTGACAGGTGAAGTTAGGCTGTTGTTGATGACTTTTAGTCTGCCTGAAAGAGCTGATCTCTGAATGGACAACGTGGGCTAAATATTTGAGAAGCTGAATGAATCACAATCTTCATTGCTTTAGGGAAGTTGCTGAGCAGTAAATTGCCAAGTATAATATTTTTAATTAGTTAACATCAGTTGTTCTTCCCAATTTGCACTGATCACAGTCAATAGCAATTAAGAAAAACAGTACAGAGGTTTGAGGGTGCTGCTGCCATGGAGCTCAACATTAGGAATAATCAAAGCCAGAGTACTGGGCTTATTAGTGCCTGGGCCATTTGCTGGCCTGCAGTTTGCTGAAGAGTTCTGCTTAATTAAAAGCAGCAGAGACAAGTTGATGGCTTTCTGATCCTGGCCCTACAGTCTGAGAGTGCTGGTGGGGCAGCCACTGCTGTGGCACAGAGTAGAAGAGCAATCTCAATCTGGAGGCCAGAGATGAGATTTTCTCTGTGAAACAGCAGCTTTCAGGTGTGTTTTGCCCCAGAGACACATGAGAGGGGCTGGTCCCTGCCCTCAGCTGATCATCTGCATAATAAATTAATGTCAGGGACAGAAAAAAGACTGCTGCCCAGGAAGGTTATAATTTATTAATGTAGGAGGAAAATACAGAACCTACTGGATCACCTTCAGCTTGTATAAAGTGGCATCTGGAATCTCTTACTAAAAAAAAAACCACCTAATTTTTCAGCTTTCCTTACTTCTATAGCTGTTCTCACACTCAGCTCTGAGGATGGTGCTGCCCATCATGAAGGAAGAGCTGTGCTTCCCACAAGTACAGCCTGGAAAAAGTATCCCCCCCTCCTGTCCCTCCTTTCTTCTCAATGACCTGTCTATGCAGCTCCTTGTAAGACTGGTGCTTGAAGCATTTTCCAGAGCTTTCATTGTATTTGTTGTTTTAATTGAGACAAAATAATGGTGAAAGATACTTGGAAGTGCCAGGAAACAGAGGAAAGCATCTTCTACTTCACATGCTTGGGTAGCAAGAAACCCCACAAGTGCCTTAACAGCTGAAGCAGTGGGTTCTGCTTTTGGGTGTGTGAAGCCTCCAGTGAAACATGCTCTACAAGTAAATTGCAGCCTGTTTGAAGCATTTGGGATGGAGGAGGTTCCTGGAACACAAGTGCCATGTGTTCCACATTGCCTGCTCCAGCAGGAGCCTGCTGGCCCTGGGGGATGAGAGAGGGGGGCTGAGGCAGGACTCAAACTTCAGGCTTGCTTCAGGGAATGAGAGGATGAGGAAGCCAAACAATAAAGGGTTTAATTTTGTCCTTCCCACTTAAGCAAAGCTCCTCACCATGAAACAATTTTTACCAAGTGCCAGAGAATCTGTTATAGCCACATGAGCCTATTTCTGCTTTTCCAATGGGAATATGTGTGACAGCAATAACTGCAAATTATTTTTCTTTATACAGTAATATCTGGCCATATGTTTAAACTCTGTGTTTGGTAGCAGTAGTTAAACACTTTCTCATGCCTAGTGATTCCTGAGTTGGAAGGAATTTTGTCAAGAAAAATCCTTGCATTTCTGCCACTCTTGTTGCTGGCTGTTGTGAGCCAGTGTTGTTCTCCAAGCACTTTTAACCTAATTTGCTACATGTCTCTGGTTGTAAACCATTAATAGCAGATGTTTAGCATGGGAATTCTGAGGTGTGATCCACAATATGCCCCAGAGCTGCTACTTTATCCCAGGATACAATTATAGTATCCTGTGACTTTTCTTCTAATTTTCCTTTAAATGAAATTTCAGACAATCCATTTCCTCATGGTAACAAAACTGTTACAGTCTGTTTTCACCCTTTCTGCTCCCAAAGACCAAAACCAGAACCTCCACAAAATCCTGAGCCTTTTCCCAAAGCTGCCTGAAGTCTGCAGGGCTCTTCACATTGATTCCTGGAATCAGGTTCCTCTTACCAGTATCGGGTTAATTAATGGATTTTTCCCCCACACCACTGATAGTCCAATGGATTGTTGTTCTCCAAATATTTTTTGGGCATTAGGAGCTCTGAGATTAGGGAGGTATTCATAAATCATCTGTGGGAAGCTTTGCAGAGTCAGGGGCATAGCGGGCCCTATTTTTGAAAATGAAAAGTACAAGAGGAACACTATCTCATTTCTGAGATACTCCTGCAGAAACACAACCTAGGGGACAGAAAGGCACAATCTGGAAATGTGGAAAATCTAGAAAAAGAACTGTCCTTTTGTGCGCAGAAATGCTGAGGACAGCCTAAGGGTGAAGAGTCTACCTTTGAGCTTTGCTTTGAAGGTTGAACTTCAGTGTACCAAAAGCAACATCTGCTTCTTAATGAGATGCTGCTGGTTAGTGAAACTACTCTGAAATGTATTCCACTTAAAGGTATGACTCTCGTGACTACATGTCCTGCCCATCAAGATATCGTGGCCAATTCCACCAGTGTGCTGTGTCACCTTCAGGTAGAGGAAATGTTCAACTAAATTTGACTCCTCAGAGGAAAAAGTTACTCTTCAGTTATTGGTGGGTTTTCTTTTTTAATATTTAAATTGCAATGACTAGGTCAGGCTGCCTGGAGTAGCAGGCAGAATTCCCCAACCTAGTTCTGCATCTGCCTCCCACTGAGAATGGGCTGGGGCCCAAGGGGGGAACAACAGAGTCCCCACACATAGCTCTGTGGAGCTGGGCTCTGCTGGTGGGCTCTCACAACCCATCCCAGTATGATTGCACGGCCTGCAGGCAACTGTTCTTGTTGTTAGGGCAGAGCTTAGAAACTCTCCTCCTGCAGTGACATCTCAGTCTTTGTAGCTCATGGCATGGAAAACATGGGAAGCGATGTTTGCCAGCACACCTGTTTTTGAAGTGTTAAACACTCCCAGTCAAGATCCAGCATGTTTTGATGGGGTGAATTATCCTTTTTGAAATGTCCTTGGCTTGCTGCCTTGCTCTTCCTCATGGGCCCTGTGTGTACCAGCAGGTTGCTGCTTCAACACAGACACGTCATCTGGTACCTTTATCTTCATACATGCTATGTGTGCAGGACACACTGCAGCCAGCCAGGAAATCCTGAGAGCATGGATTTCAGGAGCATTACAGAGATCCTTCCTCTGTTTTGCAGTTTAAGGTTGCTTTGGATCTGTGCTCTTTGGAGAAGGACTCCTGTGGGTGTTACTGGACATGGAGGAAGGTTTTTAAGAAGTGCTTGTTTAATAAAACCTGCCAGTGAGTGTTTTGAACCCTGCTATACTTTTGGAAATCACTATCACCTTTTACAAGTTTCTGCATGACTGCAGGAGTATTCTATGGCCCACTTGTTGGGGAAACTCTCAATATTATTTGTGCAAATCATGGGGCACAACTTGTGGCGTCTAACTTGACAGCTTTAGCCTTGTGTTTTGAAGGAAGATAGCAGGCAGGGAAATCCTAGGAGTTATTATTCCAAAGAATAACTACTGACAGGGTAATACCTGGTTAAGGTGCTAGTAGGAGGTAATTATCCATTTGCTGACTCATCTATCTTCCTCTGAGGTATAAAACGATGTCTAAAATGATAAAAAATCAACACATAGTTCCATAGCTTTTCTCTAATTTGACTTTTTGAAATGGATGCAAAAAATACATTCTTTGCATGGACAAACACAGATTTAGTTTTCACAGTCCTGACACTGTTTTCTTCTTTTCCTCTTTACCCTTGATAGAAGTGATCCTTACTGATTTTAAGGTTTGTGGAGACTTTTTTGTTTTGTTTCTTTTTACAAAAGCTCGTTTTTATTTGAAAACAAAAATTATTTTTAGCTTTTTGTCTTTCATATTTAAATTTACTTTGAGCACAAACAAGATGGAGAAGACTAGTTTTTCTCTCAGCATGTGTGATTCACTTTGCAGGTGTCAATGTAACTTCATATGGAATTAATTAATTTAGGTTACATGAGAATGATCATCAAATTAGACTACATTAGGCATGGGACCAAACTGCAGAAAATATTGTTCTATTGAGGCTACCAGAACAGAGATGGTTGCACAAAGTGTTTATTTATGCTTTTGTGTCTAAGCAGGGAATCTGAAATGAATGTAGCTGAGGAGCAGCTGAGGACACTGTGCCTGCCTGGCTTGAAGAAAAGGAGGCTGAGGGGTGATCTGATTGCTCTCTATATCTTCCTGATGGGGGGAGGCAGAGAGGGAGGTGCTGAACTCTTCTCTTGGGATCCAGTGACTGGATGTGTGGCAGTGATTCAAAGCTGTGTCAGGATGGGTTCAGACTGGATGTTAGGAAGCATTTCCTTACCAGGAGGATGCTCAGACACTGGAACAGGCTTTCTAGGCAGGTGATCAATGCCCCAAGCCTGTCAATGTGTTAAGAAGCATCGGGACAAAACCCTTAATAACAAGCTTTTAACTTTTGAGGAGCTCTGGACTGGTCTGCCAGTTGGACTTAGATGATTGTTTTAGGTCCCTTTCGACTGAAATAGTCTGGTCTATAAGTTATAAGGTTCTACTGCCTGATTTAATTTCTATTTTACTCTGAGGAAAATACTAGTGGTAATTCTCACATTTCATTATTGGGGATGTATCCTGCTATAAGCCAGAGCACAGTAACTCTGCAAACCCATGATGTAAGTGGAGCTCATTACTGCTGTAACACAGCACATCTCTGTGAGAAGACCTAATCAGTTTGGTGGACTTCTTTTCATGAGAATCTTAAAAAGCAGTTACCTAACCCAGTGGGAGAGGCTTGCCCTGAAATTGAGCTGTTTGACTGGAATAAGTTAATCTTCCACAACAGAAGAGTGACTTGAACAAGACAATCTGGGGCCAGTTCTGCTTTCACCAGATTGCAGAATTCTTGAAAGAAACACAGTCTGTAATACAGAGCTGCAGCCATGGGAAACGTCATGGGAATTTTTAGGTTTTCATGATGTTTAGCCCTATAAGATTTAAATGAAACATCCACTAACAATGCAGTTTATACAGCAGTCTCTTGGATATGTGTTCCTTCTATCTTGTTGCAAGGTTTGATCATGCCCAAACTGTGCACCTCTGCCAGTGCCATGGCTTCAAGAATCTGAATTAAAGGCACTTGCAGAGTATTCTATGGAATGTAAACCTTTTAGAGGAAATGCAATTTTAATTCTTTGTGTCTGCATCTGCATGACTTGGCTGTGACCTTATGGCTGCCTTCTCAGTGAGCATGTGTCCAGCAACAAAGTTATCTTCCTGACTGGACATCCTTTAGCTCCATTGGTAATACTGATTCCCTGGAGGAAGATCAGACAAGTTGATGCTTCAGAATGGAGGCCATAACAGGGGTACCAGCAGCCTCCTTTTGAGTACCTGAGCCCTTTTCCCCTTTGAAGTTTAAGATGAATCACTGCAAGTCACTGAAAGGCAGCAGTGTGCCAAGCCTTGGCTGAGTCACATGTGCCTTCAAAGTTGTGTAACACAACTCAAAAATCCCTGCTCTTTTTTACCAGAAGCAAGCAGTCCTTAAGCCTATTGTATTTTTTTTTTCATTAAATAATTAGTCTTTTATCTTCCTCCCTCAAACTAGTTCCAGTCTTCTTTAGGATCCTTTCCATCAGCATACCTAAACTGCCCAGGCTGTCTAACTGCCCAGGCTGTAAACCCTCTGGTCCTGGGAAATCTGCTCCACTTTGCTGTTGAATTTTTATCCTGGTTATCTATCTGTAGAAACTTGCTTTTTTTTGGGAAACTGGCTGTGTGGAATTAGGAACAGCATACCTTTCTTGAATTTTTGCATGGCAATTCTCAGCTTCTCATAAAAGGACTATGTAATATGCTATCAAGAATGAATTCTTCAGTTTGTACTTTTAGATTTTTACAGTTCACACAGCTGTGACACAAGGTACTTGAGATACTTGGCATCAAGTCCCCAAGTGCCTGAAGAGCCCTGTAGCTCCTGAGTTCTTGCTGCCAGCACTTGGGCATCTGGTCATTCATTTGTTCATTTAAAGGAGCATGGACCTTTCTTGTAAAGCTATGCAGAAACTTTTCTTTGCTGACGAGATAAAATGTAAGCTACTCTGTGATAGAAAAATAGAAAGGTCAAGTTGTCAGATTAGTTTTGCTGAACTTCTGTTACAACTTTGTATTACTATAAAAGTAATGCAGAATGATTTGGCCATTGATTTAGGCCAGAAATGGTGAGCAGTCTGCTAATAGATGTCTCTGACATTTGTCAAAGTGACAGGAAGGAACTAATGTGCTATGCAATATGCTACATTTGTTCATTATACCAATCTCTAACAAAAAATGTATCTAACTGCCTCTCAGTGGATTGAAGTCTTCTTTCAAGAAGCTACAGCTGAGTTGCCATTGTATTCTTTAGGAAAAGAAAGCTGAACTGGGTTCTCTATTCTCACAAAAGCTTGTGGAAATTTGGAATATTTTATGTAATATAATCCACAGCCATTGCTGTTGCTTTAAGAATGGTGAGCTGTTATGTGCTGTCTCATCCAGGACTGGCATTCATGTCTCCCCCTTTCACAGCAGAACCAGAAGTTTTTTGGGTTTTACCTTTCCAGTCATTTTGACCGAGCAGGGAGTATTTTCCCCTCCCCTGGTGCACATTCTCCAAGGGCCGTCACCTCCTGCAGCTCTCCTATCTCTCTATCACCTGTAAACCACTGAAAGGGTCTCCTTGCAGTTCCAGGCCCTTGAAGCAGTCAGCTTCAGCCATGTTTTGGATTCTAATGTATTCCCCGCATCTCCCCCGCTCCCACCGAGGCGGGGCCGGCGGGGGCTGCCCGGGACCCGCAGCTGGAGGTGGGTGAGGCGCGGACGGACCTCTCCTGAGCCGGGCCACTGTGCCCAGTGAAGCCCGAACGGCAGAACATAAATCATAGCAGTAACACACGAAGGAAAACTCCTGATTTCCTCCTGTGTTGGTAGGAGATGCCATTTTTTTCCAGCCCCTGCCCAGATCCCAGGGTTTCACCTGTTGTTGGTACAGGAGTTGTAATAAAGACTTGCCATTAATTATATCCGGTTTAAAAGTGGATTATTGTAGGTGCATTTTTTATAACAACAGGAAGTCCTGTTGGCAGCACATTTTAATTATGCTCTGAAGCTAATCAAGGAAAGAGAATCTGCTCTGAACACAGGAAGCTATATATACACATTCGAGTGCCTATTTCCACGGGGCAGGTACAAGTGCTTAAGTGTTGCTGAACTCCCAGCACATGAGCAATCTGTTAAACGTCTACAAAGTGCAGGCTTTCAGAGGAAGGGGAGGATCCACCACCCAGTGTAAGGCACCTGCTTCCTCTTTACGGTCACTGGAGGGAGACAGGCAACTGTGATCACCATGAGACTCTGATCACCTCTGGAAAAGCCCACACTCTTTTCCCTGACGGTAGAGTAGAGAGTGAAGAGAAATCACGTACCTATAACAGGGTGGCTATTTTATTTCATCAGTCCCTGATGCTAGCTGTGAACTTAGTACACCTGAGACTGGTTGCCATGACTGCTGTATATGAACAACTTCTGTGATCTGTTACTGAAGGCAATAAGGTTTCCACTAAAAAGTGCCATTTCCATACTTTTTCTCCATGTTTAGAGTTAATTTTTTCTTTGGTATTAAAGGCAGAGGTGCACAGCACATAGAGAAAGCTCGCTTACTCTTTGAAAACTACATGGTGTGTAATGCATGAACCATAGCACAGTATTGCCTGGCCTGAATGGATAACAGTTGTAAGGTGCACATACTGCTTCCTAAAAGAGAGCATCCCAGAGTCCCCAGGAACTCCTCTTACTATTCTGCTGTAAAGTCTCATTGGCTGGAGAAAGCACTAACCCTCTCCAGACGCCTCTAAATTAGATTGGAGATTATTTGAAGAACACCCATATCAAGTAAGTTCTAAGTAAACTACACGAGCTTGACAACTGAAATGTCACTGCGATGTTTGGGGGGTCCTGAACCTTTTTACAAAGCACGGCAGAAAGAATTTTCTCAAATTTTAATCACCAGGAGCTTGTTATGCAAATGAAGCTTAACTGGTATAAAACAAACAGGAGGGAGGCAGGGCTTACACCCGGAGCACGTGTGTACCCAGCTAAATCTTTCAGCGGGTTCAAAATGTTCCCTGCCCCCGTTGCCCACGGGATTTGTTTTCTCTGAACACATCTCGTCTATTTCAAGCACTCGGTTAACATGTATTTTAACTCTTCAGCGGAAGAGGGAAGAAGAATATTATTTGTCTACTATCTCTGTGTTATAGGCTTCAACTGTATTTAGCCAACCAGTTTGGCAGGCCTTCCTGGCTTTGCATTAAAGATTCCTACTTGCAGAATAACTACAGAGTTTGCAGAGGTCCGTTCAGGCTCTGCTGCGTTGGTGAGGAAGTTCGTGGATCCCACCTGGCTTTGAGCAGGGTCTGTAAAGCGTCACGCGGGCCTGGGTTTTTGATATGCTGCTTTTCAAGGTGACTTGCCAAAGCATTTCGTGCCTTGTCTTTCTCCTCACTGCACCTGCATTCCCCCCTCTGTTGTTGCTCAGTATCAGCAACTGATACTGAACGCTGTGTCAGGGCTCCGTAGTCTCGTGTTCTTTGTGAGTAACGAGGGGGTGGACACACGTTCAGATGTAGGGCAGCAAATTTCTTTACAAATGAGCTTGAAAACCGCAATCCCCACTTCCTACTGCTCTAACGCTGGAAAGCTGCCAGGTTCTCCGGAAGAAAAGAATCCCCAGGACAATGTTGCTTTTGTCCTGGGTTTGTTAGTTATCTCGAAACACCTCGGGACGCCTCTGTAAGTAGATATGAATCAAAAAGAAACTGGACGCGGGCAGCCCCTTCCCCCCGCGCTCGCAGGCGAGTGCCAAGCGCCGGGTACATCCGCTGCTCTGCGGGGGCGAAAGGAGACGGTCAAAAAGAGCTTTCCCGTGAGAGGCCCCTTTTGCAAGTCCCTCCCTGTTGCTCCGGGCATGGCCCCGGTGCCCAGCAGAGTCCTGCAGGGCAGCTGCGGCGCCGCTCTCCCTCCTCTACCCTCCGCAGGAGAGCCGGCGGTGCGGGTGGCAGCCCCCGCCCCTTCCCCGGCCGGCGACGCGCCTGGGAGGCGCCCGGCGCGGCTACAAAGGGGCCGGCTCGGGGCGGGCTGCGCGCTCCTGATTGCAGCTGCTGAGACCGAGCCCGCTAGCATAGAACCGGGGCTGCTGGAAAGGGCAAGGCTTGCGCTCGTCAAGGTACGTCCTCTGCTAAGGAAAAAACACGGTAGGGATCATGCGAGAGGGACGTATTCCTCTGGTAGTCGCTCGATGCTGTTTTCTCTCTTTAGTGGTTTAGTTCTGTTCTTGCACCATTTGGCTTCACTAAAGGTAGTAGGCTGGGCAGGGGTTGTTTTGAACATGGGGATTTGAATGGGTTTGTGCTAGTCCTGCCTTGAATGGCACCCTCTGTGCCTTGCTTGGCTGTACTGTGTCCAAAAAGGATGTTCATATACTTTTTCCTCTGTGTGTCTGCAGGTGGATTTCTCCTAACTTTTCCCCTTTGAGGATCTTCTACCCAGCCACAGTGATGTGGTTGTTGGAAAAGATCAGAGCATCACATGAAAATGGAAACCTCCCCAGCTCTTCCTTCCTGGGACTGCCACAAGGGCAAAATCTGCCAGAAAAAGCCCGACTGAGAGCTGCTGCTTTTCCAAATGTGATCACTCCTGACAGAATCCCTGAATTCTGCATTCCCCCCAGGCTGACCAGCTCTGGCTCTATTAAGGGCAGTAGCTTCTACGAGGATCACAGTTCAGTGGATGCAGCTCTTACTTCTGATTATAGCCCCAGCTCTTGCCCACATCTCATTCAGGTGGAGAGTGTTGAAGAGGAGATCTCTGCCCTGGAGGAAGAAAGCACCAATGCAGACCCACAGTCCCAAGCAGCGCTCTCCCTGCCCCACTTTCCCAGAGCCTCCACTTCCTATGGCTTCTGCACTTTGCTGGAGAGTCCCCACACCAGGAGAAAGGAGTCCATCTTCCATGGTGATCCACGTGCTGCTCTGCCCAGCCTGAAGCTGTCTCGATCCAGAGCTAACACCTTCAGTGGCAAAGGGAGTATGTCTAATCCCATTGCTATCAGCTTTGCTTCTGTGAGACTGCCGCCCAAGCATCTCTCTCTGCACCGGCAAGGTGCCTGTGACAGTGACACTGCCTCTTCCAGTGATTCCTCTCCTTTCAGTTCTCCACTTCTCAACAGGTCACCTCCCAGACCCTGCTCCCTTATCAAAGCACAAAGTCAGGAGGGATTGCTCTGCAGAACACTGAAAGACAAGAGCAAATATAGTATGCCCAGGAACAATTCTCTCTCTACAGAGGAGAGCAGCTCCACTGATAACAGCCCCAGTGCCATCAGGAGGGCCTCCGAGGGGCTGCTTGGCATACGGAGCTTTAGCACCTCCTGTTCTCCCATGTTTCCAGTGGACCTGACCTGCAGTCGGGAGAGACTGGTGGGAGAGAGTACTGTGGTAATGGACAAGGGAGGCATGTTGAGGCTATCAGCTGAATATTGCTCGGAGAACGAAAGGCTGCGGATCCGCCTGATCAGTGCAGAGGGTTTATATGATGATTCTGTAGAGCCCAAAACCATAAACTGCTGCATCTCCTTCTCCCTGGTGCCAGGGAAAACACAGAAGCAGAGAAGCACAGTTATAAAGAGAAGCAGAAATCCCATCTTCAATGAAGACTTCTTTTTTGATGGCATTGCGGAAGAAGAGCTGTACAGCCTCTCTGTCAGGATGAAAGCAACAAATAAGGGGTGCAGTATGAAACGGGATTATACCTTAGGAGAACGGGAATTGTCTTTAATGAGTATGTTGTCAGTGTAGTGCTTCAACTATTCAAACCAATTGTCTTCTGAAAGTTTTCTACTAAATAAAGTTTTAGGTCGACTTTTATGTTGTTGGGTTTGTTTTTTTAAAGAATACTTAAAAGCACTGCCTTGCTTGGTCTTACGGTCATGCTCTTGTGCATTGTTTTGCTGTTTAACACTTCAAACTGAGATATTGACAGGAGAGGGGAGAAAGGCTGGTTTGCCGTTAGGCTGTTACCAAGTCAAGGCTGTTCTTGTTTATGGATTTTAGGCCATAAACTTCAGGTGGAAGTGTTTTTCACTCTACCCGGTCCCTAACTGGGTAACAGTCGGTGCACACAGTACACTCTGAACTCTATTGCAGCTCCTTGGTACCACATCAGTTCAATGGACCATTTTGACAGCACTCATATTTGCACAAACAAATATTTTAATGAGCCCTGTGTTCGGAGGGAGAATGAGGTCTTTTACAACAGGTGGATTTGGATTCCCAAAGCTGGTGTAAGTTTGTGTTGAGAATAACAAGATCAGCTTCTGAGCAGCAGCTAAAAGTCACTGGAGGCAGGGCTCTCTTTACACAGACCTACAGTATCAACACTTGAACAGCCTGGGTGAGGTTGCAGCATGGTCAGCATCTTCTTTTACCTTCCCTTTCCATGATTGGTTTCACAGCCCACAGAATCAAGTTGCCAGGTAATTGCGTTTTGATCAGGAATGTTCCTGAGAGCTACAGCCCTCAGCAATTCAGCTGTTGAATCCTTTCTGAAGCAGATAAGATATCAGTGTAGCAAGGGCAAAGGACAGTTTGGGATCCCGGCATTGAATTCCTGCTTCAGCTAATGACTTGATGCATAGCTTGCTCAAGTCAGTCATACAATTAGTGTAATCAATCTGTCCTGTCACCAAGTGGTGAGCGGCTGAAGCACTTGCTTTAGTGCCAGGGGAAACGGGAAACACAAAGGTGCAGAACTCCTGCATGCTTGAGACCATCTTCCCTTTTTTTTTCATTTTTTTTTTAATGAGGTTTACTTGGGGCTCGGGAAAATGGATAAATTAGTGTGAGGAGGCAAAAGTGTCTTGAAAGTCCAGGCCTGTTGCTCCCTTGAGTAAGTTGCAGGCTTCTTTATGTGAAGGTAGATAAGCCTTAATGGAGGATCAATCCATGTAAGCAAGGGGCAGAGAAAACAAAGGTTTACTTTTGTGTTCCCTTTGAGGCTGTAGAAATAGGGCCTTGCTAGTGCCCAAATACACATCTTAAAAGCTATTGCACAAAGATTTTAGCAGGATCTCCCTCTAGCCCATTCCAGCAAGGGTTTAGTTGCCTGCGAACCATGGGACTGCTCACAGGGAGACCATGGTATTCCCTGGCCAATGACTCATTTGATTCAGTTTCAGACTGAAATACTCCAGGAAGGATAGCAGAAAATTCCTTCTGATAGCAGATAAAGCCCAAAGGATGTTAACTGTGACCACAAGTGCTCAGAAATGCCTGCTGCTAATCCTTGATGCAACTCACGTGAGATGCTTCTAAAAACAGAATCCTTGTACAAAGGGCAACTCACAGAGGTGAATAGCTGGGTGTATTCCCAGAAGCCAACTGAAATAAAATGGAATAATAATCCCTTTGTGCTAAGGGAGGGAATGAAATGTACTGACACACTGCTCAGAGGGAGGTGATACACTGTCACTTTTATCCTTGAATCTGGGCAAATTGATGATAAGGGAAAACTTAAAGGAAGTGGGGAGAAGTGAAATTTAAAAATGTGACGTAAAGGAAGAATCAATAATGTTGAAGAAAAAGAAAAGCCAATTTAATTAGCTATTGCATGGGGTCTCCTGAAGGAAGGCAGTGGCTCCCTCTCAGGCTTGTCACTCATCCACCATCACATTTTTAGTTCTTAGAGTTTAAGGTCTCTTCACAGGTATACTCATGTGGAGAGATTGTCTGAGATAATAAAGAACAGTTTCAGGTCTCAGAGGATCATGTACAGTCACACTGTGCTGGGTATCTCTTTGCCTGTGATCTGTGCCATGCCAGTGCTGTCCTGCAGGGACACAGAATGATGCGAAGGTTTGAGGTGGGGAAGGGGCCTTAGGGGATTGTATCACCTGATTCCTGCTGGAAGCACAGTCAGCTCCAGCAGGTTGCATAGGACCATGTCCTATATTGGGTTTTAAGTATCTCCAAGGATGGAGACTCCAAAATCTGCTTGGGAAACATAGTCCAATGTTTTACTACCTTACCAGCAGGAAAGAGTTTTTTTTCTGTGTAAGTAAAATTTCCTGTATCTCAAATTGTCCTTGTGGCCTCTTGTCCTGTCAGTGGATACTGCTGAGTAAAGCCTGGCTCCATCCTCTCCACTCCCTCCCAGCAGATATTCATACACATCAAAGAGATCTTCCCTGAGCCTTCTTTTCTGCAGCCCAGTGGGCGTACTGCAGTTACTGCCATAAAAGAAATATGCTTCTGAACTCTTATCTTTTATCAGGCAGGGAAGGAGTTAACTCCTTAAAAAAGTTCTCCCTTCCTGTCACAGGAAGATAGGTTTCCAGCTGGGCTCATCTGTTCAAGTATTTAAACAGGTGAAGGCTACCTCTTCTGTTGGCTGAAAGGAAACTCAGCTGTTTTAAAGACTCTTTAAAAAATGGTACATTTTTGAGCAAGCCTCCTCATGGAAGTTTGATGATAGGCCTGCAAGTTAGAGGGGGACAAAGCAAAGCAGTAGAAGACTTGCAGACCCAATACAAAGGCAGAGTTTAAGCCTGGGAGGGATAGAGGGATTTTGCGTACATTTCTCCAGTAAATAATTTAGATTCAGGATTTTCTTGATAATTTTCTTCTTTAATATAAGAACTTTGAATTAAGTACCTATTCAGGTACATTAGACTAGACTAGACATGACTGTAACACTAGATGGAAAACAGTTTTGGTGGGCTCCCCCCCATTTTACTGTGTCTCTTTATATTTTAGAGTATTTGATTCATTTTGAGTTTTGAGGTGTTGCTTATCAGGTGTTATTAACAATGCAAAGCCATAATATAATTTGAACACTTCAATTAGCCTGACAAGAAAACATAGGACTTGTTTTCCTGTGCTCTTAGAGGGCAGCTAAGCTGTAAGTGGTGAACACCTACAACACTGCCTGTGCTGCAGCTGCTTTCCGTAAGCGTCAGCCTTATTGGGGCAATTACGTAAAACACCTGCATAAGCAAACAAAAAGGCAACTGGATATTTCAGCCTGGAAAAACTCATGATGCTTCAATGCTTGTATTAGAGTCAGCAGCAAGAAGAAAATCAACCTCCTGGCATTAGCAAACAGCTTCTCTGAGTTAAGAAATATTATCTTCAGAAGTTTTTGAAACTTCTAAAAAAACATGAAAATATGGGGCATAAATTACTCTTTCAAGCAAAACTCCTGTTTTGGGTAGTCTGATCAGCTGTGTTCAGTGGTGCTCACTAGCTGGAAGATCACATCTCAATTTAAATTAAAAAAAAAACAAACCCAGGCAATTGTTTGAAAGAAAGAAGGTCTTTGTGCCAAGATCCTGGACTCATGTTCTACTAGGTAAATATTATTTGTTTCATGTGCACTGGAAGTAATACTTTTGCTTGCCTTTTCAAATGCAGTTATTTCAAGCATGACTCTTCAGTTCTGGAGAAATGTTACTGCAAAGCAAGGCTTATGTTTCTCTTTCCAGAAATCCCCTCAGGTTATCTCAAATACAATTTGAGTCGACATATACTGAGGTATATATGGTCAAATGCAATTCCTGTAACTGAGCTCCTTTTCAGGTAAAATTCAGAAATAACACAAAGGGAAGCAAATACATGTGACCTAAAAAGCCTAACAGAACAGATCTGTAAACCAGGGATTAGGCAACACAGTGTTTGGAGTATCAAATTCTGCTTATTGCATCACTTTTTCTAAGCTGCTCCCATTTCTCGGACTGCCTTAGGAGAGGCACTGCTGAACACAGCACCTATGCTGCTTCTCGGTCCTTCATCTGAGAAGGCTTTTTGGGGAGGGTGGTAGTTCTCCTGGGGCCGGGCTTTTGTGACTGTGGTGAAAGACTAAGCATATGATGGGGCCTAATGGGCAAAAGTTCTTCTATTTTTTTAGGTAGTAAAAGTTCAAGGTAGTAATTGCCTTGCGTAACTTAGTTTTCTTAGAGAACTGATGAAAGAACAATTAGATAAATGTAAAAATCTGTGAAAAGCCTATCTGTGGGTTGTTAAGCTGGGGAAGTTGTCCTGGAGAAATCTGTGTCAATGGGATTGCTCAGTGTGAGCACCTCTCTTGCAGGACCGCTAGGGAGGTCATGCCACAAGCTGTGTGCTCACCAGGCCACCCCGTGCTCACCACACCTTTTCCAGCTGTTAGCTGCTGGGTTGTTGTCCTGCATCTAGGTTAGAGCTCCAGCTTGCCTGGGTGCCTGAATTGTGGGCCATGATATTTGGCCAGGTTAGTAAAGGGAACGAGTCATATCTATTGATTGTTTTTTGCAGCAGGATTAAAACAAACAGTAGCCTTAGGCTTACAAAATTAATAGTATAATTAAATGCTATTTGTTTTCGAGTTCTGTGTGCCCTGAACAAATAATGTGTGTAAGATTTATCTGCATATTTAAATGAATGGCATTTCAGTACAGACTTAATGCTGGTGACTGTCACTGAGATGTACTCTAATATTATTAACAGTGCCTTAGATGCAAAGGCGGATGCTGAACAATCTGTCCTTGTAGTACAGGTAAAATGAAGTTTAATGTCGTGGAGGGTCTGTGAACTAACCTACTTTGTATTGAGGTGACTGATGTAAAACATAGGAGTGATGCCCCAAAACCCATCTCAGCCTGGGCTGTGCACAGTGCTGCCTGTAGAGTCAAAGGCTCTACATTCTTTGTCTGTTTTGGGCCTCCATTATGATTGATAAGCAAGTCATATTTTGTGCTGCTGCATCTTTGCATTTAGGGTATCCTTTTGAGAGGAAAAGAGCTTCCAGTAGTTCTTTGTTCCTGTCAGGAACAGAAATAGCTACAGCCCAGGTTCCTGGTAATAGGTGGCAATTGAGGAGAGTCACTGGGAACTGAGCACAGTCAATTGAATGAGAAGAAGGGTCCAACAAACAGGAGTGAATAGAATTCACAGCCGTTTTTGCTTAGATAACCCCCACAGGTGACCAGACAGCTCTGTCTTCTGGTTTTGTTATTCCTACTCTTGCTTCTTTTCTCTTTCTGGCTATAAATATTCTAATGCTGCAAAATTAGCTATCCTGATAGGTACAGTGAGAACCTGACCTTGTCAAGCATTGCATGTTCTGGACAAGAAAGAACTGAATGAGATTTTCCACTTTGCCACTGTTCTGTTAAATCAAAATGATTTTTCTACTTACCTTTCTCAGCCTCTTCAGTGCAGTCAGGAAACATCTGAAGGAGCACAAGGTGAAAGAAGATAATCTGAAAAACCTTAGAGTTGCTTCTTTTTAGTGGGAGGACCAGACAAACTTTTGGGTCTTCATTACATTGCTATGATGAAGAAGCACTCCCAGGTAAGCAAGTCACAGCCTGTCTGTTGAAAGTGTTGCTGTGAATTAGAGGAGGTCACACAAGTCTCCTGATACCTGCATCCCTGTGTGCTGTGTATTTCATATGGGTGTCTCACCATGCTCCCCAGTTGCCTGTAAGGAAGAGCTCTGCCCTCTCTTGAGAGGTGAGAAAGTCATTAAGAAATGTCACTCATATAAGAGGCTTATACTAAAGGTGCTCATTTGCTCATGCACAGAGGCAAAGGATGAGATGAAGTAGCTTAGAATGACATTGTTTGAATATTCAGGATCATTTCTGTAAGCTCCTTATGAAAGTGCACAGTTCTAGAAGGTGAAGCCCTTTGACTCAAATCTTTTCCTGGTTTTCTGGTTTTGGTGGGGTCTTCCTGTGCTAACCACTGGCTGTTTCCCATGACCAATAAACCTGAATTTACCATACCAGTAAATATAAAAGCAGGAACAGATATTGTCTTGAAATCTTGAAATCCCAGAGCCAACTTCAGCTTGCCTCTGAGGTTTCTGTGATTTCACTAGATTATTTTATTTATGTAATTTTGATTCTGGAAGATACCCTAGTTGTAAGCATGTGTTGCTGGATCCTTTCTGACAGCCCAGTGCCCATAGAGAGAATTGCTTTCTGTTGAAATCCCAACTCTTACATTTTGCAGATGGAGTTGGGCACTGGGGACAGCTGGGTTTTGCAGTGCTGCATGCCAGAACCTCAGCTGAGCTGGGGGCCCCAGCACTGCTCCTGCATGCCCTTGAACAGCATGACAAAGCTTTGGTGTTAGACAGGCTCAGCATGACCTGCTGCCCAGCCTGCAGGGACTGCTGTGCTGAAGCTGACAATAAAGATGGAGTTGAAGTAGAGGAGAAGAAGGATCACCCAGTAAAGCTTGTTAAAGGCAAATAGGTCATGCTGAGTGTTGGCAAAAGCAATGTAACAAATGGTGAAAAAGTGACTGTAGTGGTAAATGCTGACTTTCACACCCCTAATTAGCTGCTGTCAAAGCTGATTCAGGACAGTAATTCAGCTGTGCAGTGTTGAATCGGCTGGTCTGTGGGGGAAGAAAGAGAGTCAAACCTCCACAGATGATTTCTAATGGATAGGACAAGTTGTGTAGAGCCCTAAGTGTTGTTTGTCTGCCAGGTGTACTCCACCAGCGATGGAGGATGGCTGGTTTGGGAGCAAGGGCATTGTCAAGTGGGATTCTGTAAATCCACCCTTCTCCTCAGATGGGTGATTAACCCTATGCCCTGACAGAGGTTGCAGTGCACCAGAGAAATAATTTTGAATTTTTAAGATAAAACTTCTGATTTCTGTTCAGAAAAGTTACAAAACCTCTCCCACAGCTTTGTTGCTTATTAACCCAGCTGGTTTTTTTTAGCAGAATATTTTGCTGGTCTATTTCCTCTGGTATAATCCAGAAGAATCTGAAACAAGACCATTAGTATGAAACCCCTGGTGAAACTGAGAACTATTCTTAACCCACTGGGAACATTGAACATTTTTCAAGTCTGCATAAATCCTAAGCACAAATAGAATTAAATCGTGTGTTTCCTAAGACTTGTCTTAACTAGATCTATTGGAAAGGAACAGACACATCTAGTAAATGTAGACAAAGAGGTATGGGAACCAGCTGGAATATTTCTGTATTGTTCTAAAAAATCATGTGATTCTTTTTTGCCATCTGTTTTGAAGATATATAGCTAGGAATGAACGAGTTAAGGTTGCTTCAGGAATGGGTCTGGGTGGAAGTTATGGGACAACAGACATGTCCAGCTGACAACCCTTGGAAGTTACTACATGGGCACAAGAGATGAGCAGAACAGTTGAGAATTGCACAAATATGAACAAAAACAAAGGAGATTTAATCTGTGGGGCTTTTTAAAAGGTCAAAATGCAGCATGATCTCAGGGAAGTTACTGGAAAAAAACCTGATAAAGTCAAAAGCCAAAATGCAGGGTAGGTCTGCCAGTATGGAACTAATCTGCTCCATTTATTTATATTTCCACTCGGTGGTTGTGTTGTAAAGAAATATTGTTTGAGGACTGCGTACCACTCACATTTCACTTTTGCTTGATAGGAACTTTTTTTTCTAAAGAAAAATAGTCCTTGTTATGGCTTTGGCCCATGACTTTTTCTCAGGTTCAGAATCCTGGCATAGTTGATGCTGGCAGGGAGCCAGAGGTCCCCCAGTCCAGCCCCCTGCTGACAGTAAGGTCAGCTACAGCAGTCTGCCCAGGACCATGTTCAGCTGGATTTTGAATATCTACAAAGGATGGAGACTACATCCTCTCTGGGAAACCTGTCCTAGTGCTTCCCCACCCCCAGAGTAAAGAAGTGGCATTTTTCTCCTCTTCCTTCTCCTGTGTCATCTTTTGTGTAAATGTAATTTCCCATGTTTTATCTGCACCCATTTTCTTTTGTTCATTCTGGTTGCACTGAGAAGAATTTGGCTCTATCTTTGCTTCCTTAAATCACACTACCATTGTTCCTTTTACTCAGTTTCCCTTTCCAAACACAGGAGACGACTTTTCTGTGCGCTGCTTATATGTTTTGCTAATACCAGAAGTGTAATAATATGTCTCACCCATCTTGGCGTTTTTTTAAGTACTACAAATATCTGTGGTCTCACCCTACTTACATTACATGCAAAGGGAATCTCAGAATGTCATAAATGCCAAGTTAAAAACTTTTAATACCTATGTGAGATGCACTGTCATCAGTATAAAATGCAAGTGTTACAAAATTAAGCAAGACTTAAAACCTGAAAAGAATATTGACAAAGATAATTTGGCGAGGCTGAAGTCTTGCTTCTTCAATAGATTACCAGTGCACAACATTGGGATTCACTCATGATCCATTTCTCTGCTCATTGCACCTAAATTACCAAGATTTTTGACTGCACAGGCTCCAGGACCAAAGTGTGTCAAGTGAAAGGGTGAAAAGATTCGCAGTATGTAATTCCAAATGCATCAACACCAAAGTGACAGCAGTATAAAAGTGAAGACAGGAGTTGTTCAATGTTTTTTCTGAAGACTGACCTGAATCGTCATTGCAAAATAATATGCTAGATAAACATGTATTATCATACATGATATACAGCAATGTCCGAAGAGAAGTTTTTACCCAGAATACATTAGAAGAGTAAATTCTTTTTACCATGGTCTTAAATATATCAGGCCTATAGCTACCACCTATGCAACATTAAAAAACAAGGAAAAAAAGAAGGCAGGACTGAGTTAGTGATAGCAGCAGTGGCAGTAAGAACTATATTTCTGTGTATGATGGAAGGGGACCCTTTACACCTTTCTGCTTTCCATTGGTCCCTCTGACATTGTGCAGCCTTCTCCATCTGCCTCGCTGTGCCCTCCTGTTTATCCTTATTTTGTTGTGTGATGATTATATGAGCAGGTGGACACCTCAGATGTGGGCTATCTGGAGAAAACCGGAGTAATCTCAAACTGACATCTGTGCAACTAGACATCAGAGGATAAACCCAGCTAAGTAACCTGAAAATGATGGTATTTTCACCTATTATGTTGTACAGACTATGAGGAATAAGAAAAATTGAAAGAAGCACTTATGTGCCATAGGGCTCCCTAAAAAAATGTAGGTATAATAACAGCAACCACAGAAACATGGGTGAATTGAAGGGAGGCCTGAACCCTGAAACAAAATATAAAATACCCCCACATAAAACAGTGCTAAAATTTTTTTAAGTCAGCTAATCAGAAAAAAAAATTCTAGTGGATACATCATAAGAAAAGCTGGGCATCACCCCCACATTAATTAATATTTAATGACATGAGCATTTTGGATTCTGCAAAGCTACTGAATTGTCACTACATGTCTGACACTGCCCTGGTGACTGATTTTGAAAACGTGGGTAACAGTTCTCTGATTTGGAAAGAGCTGGCAGCACACTGCAGTTTGGCTTGCTCATGGTGCTCTTACACATTGAGTAGTGGTAGGTGACAGGAGACTTGTTAGCCATACACATGTGGTTAAACTAGCACAGGCTGTGCTGCCAGATTTTCTGGAAACTACAAAAGGAGATATAATTGGATGTAAGGGGAAAGGAGCAATCCAGTACACACACAGAGCTCTATTTCTACAGGTTTCTTCTACACCTTGTCCACTTAAATGTCACTGAAATATAAACATTAACAAAATCCATTGACAGAGCAGGACTTGCTCAGGTATATGAAGCAGAAAACATTTAATGAGGAAACTGGTGATATTAAAGTACATCATAAAATACAATTACTGACCTCTTAATTTAATGAAGCATTGCACCTCATTGGAACAAGCAATTTGTGCAATAGAATAGTTTAGGAAATAAGAAACCTATTTATATCTCCCAGTAGTTTAAAATGGTTCTAGAGGTGAAAACAAAACAAAAAAGCAAGGCCATGGTGATGTCAAGATAACTGTCAAGGTGAGGAAAGATTTTGAATTTACTAATTCATGATGTGTCTGACCATATGGGGTTTTTCCTCCCACCTATTCCCCCACCCCTTCCAGTTTCTGAGTCTCTCTATACAGGCACCAATAATTGTTGCCAATAACGTAACAGGATTCTACTCTGTGCACGTGAGAGGGAAGCACACAGCCAGACTCTACGTCCCTGCTCAGTGTGTATGAAAGCAGATTCATAATTTATGCTACTGAATAAATCCAGGTACCAGTGCATTGCAATGATTAATTTAACAAAGCTTACTTAGAAATGACACCACAAGTAATAGCTAATGGCAGGTTGTTTCACTCTTGTAAGTGCATATTAGCTGTTACTTTTAAGAAAGAACAAAGGACTGAAAGTCTGTTCTTCCTAGTCAGTCTGACAGATAAAATGGGAGGTTGTAGATTTCTGATTGCTCAGGTGATCCCACATAATTGCTCAGGTGTGTCAGCTGCTTGAAGCAGCTTTGGCCTGCAAAGGAGAGGGTAAGTTTCCCCCCATGCATGATCAGGCCTCAGTATAATGTATAATCAAGGTGAATGTTTATCCCTTTCATGAGCTCATGGTGGGTACAGATAGCACTCAGCCACACTGCCAGTGCCACCAGGCTTGGATTGTTTTGGAATTAACAGTTGCTTCACACCTGGACACAGTACCCAGCCTCCAAGTGCACCTGGACAAATGTTTTGAAGAACTCTTTGCAACTGTAACTATGTGCCTGTCAGCCACTTAGTGCCATGAACTGCTGATGTGTCTTGGTGCAGCTTCGACTTACCAAACAGGTTCTTGAGGCAAGGTTGGCCAAACAGTTTGGTTCATCAGCTCTGCAGTGAACATACCCTCCAGACTGCCTCAAAACCTTCAGATCACCGGACCTGCCATGAAAACAAATTAACTTGATATAAAAATACTTTTAATCTGTAATTGAATGTTTTTGTCAGGGAAATTGCCAAATCCTCATTTCACATGAACAGGTATGTGAGTCATTACAGTTGAGCATGTTTATTGTACATGGCAGTTCTTTTCAAAACACACGTTTAAACAGATGGCTTATGTTGACTATTAATGCAGTTCCTGCAATTAAGTTCAATCTGCGCGAAGTTGATGGCGACTGACATTCTATTGACATCAAAGCTGCTGTATTGCATCTTCTCCCTACGAACGTTCAAATTTGGACCTGCTACTACAGCCTTACTGAAATGTCAACTGTGATAAGTCACGATGCAACTGAAGAGGAGAGATAAGGTACCTGGCGTCTTCCTAAATTACTGTTTGATGGGGATTTATTATTTGCATATTCATGCTGTTACATTTCAATGGTGAAAGTTCATGTTTGAGCAAATTGTTAGAAATAAACACAATAGTAGGAAGAAACTTCTCTCTCTCTCTCCAGATGTTTTGAGCTCACCAGATGTGGTGAGCTCAAATCATGGGCAAGTGAACTCCCCATACAAGTAACCCAAGTCCACGGTGGTGCTATGCTCTGCCCACAAATGCTGCTGTGAGGTTTATGGTCCTGCAGGCAAATGACAAAAGATAGGAATGCCCACATACCTGGTGAAACACTAAGCTCTTGAAGTGCTGTGTTGAGGCAGGATATTGCAACAGTGACTGGCAGAGGAGTGTGAGAGCAGCTCAGGTGACACAGCCCCAGAATACAAACCTGAGGTTGCTTTGGGGCTTTCTGTTATGCAGCCTATGTTGGTGTGTTTAAAAATGCCAGACAGGTTTCTCCAAGAATTTTTTGCAGAGTCTCTGGAATTTATGTAAACATTCATTCCTGCAGCAAAGTGCTTCATACTTTAGCTGTGCACGATGTGAAAAAATGTCTCCCCTTCTTTTGAACTATCTACTATCTTCATTTGACAATCTGCAGGTCTTTCATTGGAAGAAACATTGAACAATTGTTCCCTACTCACTGTCTTTTGTCACCAATGATTTTACAAGTCTATTCTATCATCTGGCGTGTTTTGCAGCCTGAGGGATTCTATGCTATTTTTATCACTTTTTCCTGTATTAACTCATCAGTAATTTACTTACCTATCTCAGTCATTTCCAAACACCTGTCTGCAGCAGATAATGTGCTGGCCCTGAAGCTGGATTTGTATGGCTGCAATTCAGCAAAGAGGGTATCCAACCCCTAGTGATCCATTTAGGAGTTGTGACATTTAGGAGACTGTGACTTCTGAAGTGACACAGAATAATGGATGTAGCTAGGTTTAGTGAATTAGAGTAACAGGAATGTCTATTAGATACTTCTTACCTTTCCCTCCTTCCTTGGTGCTCTCCTAAAGCAAATTCCATCTTTACTACTTCTTCTACTATATTGTTCACTTTCATTTAGTAGTGGGAAAACATACATTACATAAGTATCTTTAGAAAGAGATGTTTTCAAATGTCCTTTCATTATTCAGTAGCAACTTTGTAAACGTGCATGGGAGCAGCTTTCACACAGCACAGATATGTACAGTAGTTATGCTATTTTTCCTATTTTTCCTGCTCTAGCAGGGCCTGTGACACACATTCTTGAAAGACCTCCAAGTGTCACTGCATGATGCTGGACAAGGCTGAGGTTGAAGCAGAACAAGGTCCCTTCTATTTCCAAGTTTGGCACATGTTCAGTGTTGCGGGGCTGGCACTGCTCAGCAGTGAAACAGCCTCCATGCTGGAACTCCACTGTCTGTTGGAGCAGAGAGCTCGTTTGCAGTCACACTCATGCAAATACCCAGGCAGTCATAGTCAACATTCTAACTAAGCCTGGACATTGATACATGCAACCTAAACCACAAATAATTACCATTCTTTGAGTGGAATTCACTTCTGGAATTAAAAACCCCACTGTATTTCTGGGAAAGACTCTCTGAGGAACAACATGCAGTGCTTAAATCTCTTCTGATTTGTTTTTTATTAGCTTTAACAAAATGTACACTTCATGAAGAAGAGGAACAGCTATATATGTCATTACATAAGTTCTGAACTTTCATTTCAGTAAATATATTATAATAGTAATGAACTTTACAGAGTTATTATTTCATCACTCTCAGATAATAAAAAATCTAACTTCACCAAACAACATTTCACCTTAAACTCCTGAAAACCCATATACACTCTCTCCCAAAGCCAGTGAGATATCCTGGCAATAGTAGATTTTCTGTCTAGAAAGCTATAGTTAGTGTTTTAGCTGACCCACAATTCTAGAAAGGTAGTTTTGAACCCAAAGGAAGAAAAACCTGGATGCTTCTCCAGTAAGATGTAACTACAGCAACCATGAGGCACAGCTATTTGCCTTTATAGAAAGGAGCAAAGTTGTGCTGTAGCTTGATTAAATATTTGTGAAGCTGACTTAACATCCTTTCACCAGGTGAACCTATCATGCTCTAAACAGCTGTGTAAAAATAACCTACGAAAACAGATTATTTTTATAACTTTTCTTGAAAAATGGCTCCAGAGAAGTACAGGTAATGAACAGGTACCAGAAACATTAGGAAGCTGATTACAATTGTAGCTCATAAAGCTGGTTATTTAGGTTGCTTGATATTTCTTGTTATTGGAGCTGGATTTCAGTCATTGCTAACTTTGTCAAATCACAAGTTTTTGGTCTCATGTTTTCTAGCCTGGATGTTAACCTCAGACTGTATTTTAGTGAGAAAATTATTAATCTTTCTTGTTCCTGATCAAGCTGTGTGTACATGAACTCTAAAGAGTAATTAAGCCTGTTTGGCCCATGCATGCAAACAGAGTCAGACTTTGCCCATCAAAGCTGCTCTGGGCCCAGCACAGAGCTTGTATTTTTTTGTGCTTACATTGATCCTGTGCTAGAACCCAATGGATGTACAATAAGAAGGAGGAGTGAAGACCAAGAGGAGGGAGGGGTCACCTCAGGGAGCTGGCAGGACACGGCAGCCCTCTGCAGGAGTGGGTAATGACTCTGGGAAGACAATGGTGGCTGGGGGGGCACCAGCCCAGCTGGCCAAGGACTCAGCAGGAAAACAGCTCAAAGAACTGGAGCTCTGAGAAGACAAAAGAGGGAAGAAAGTCAAACTAGCAGAAGAGGTAAAGTAATGGAGATTGGGAGGGACTGTAGCTGCACTGGTCAAGGCAAGAAAATCAACAATAGCAGCAGTTTCTCAAGCAGCAGAACCAGTTTTTTGGGTCTGAGGATAAAATATCCTGGGTTAATAGAACTTATTTTGTAATGTGTGTTTTCTGAAAGCTGTTTTAAAACAACCTATTTCAAAAGTATAACATTAACACGATTGCGATCATCACAGGAAGCAGCCAAATCTTTGCTGGAGCAGAAGCTTCCCAAGTTATTTCTGAAGGATATTGGGAGTGGGAAATTGTTGGTCAAAGGGCAGAGGATGATGGGGGAAGGCAGCCCAGGTAGTCACTTTGAGTCAGAGAAAATCTGATGAACGCTGTTGGTTAGCAATGAATGCTTGCAGGTTACATTCATTAAAGAATTTCTCAAATCCAAATTATGGAACAAATTGAAAGAAAAATGGCAACCTTATGGCCAGATTTCTTGAATTTCCTCCCTACTGTGTTAAACAGTTTTGTTGGTGCCTTATTTTCAGCTTCCTGCTTTTAAGCTTACTGGCATTTCCTCCAGTCCCAGAAAAACAATTTACTGAGAGATTATAGAGCAGTTAGTTCGTGTTGGTTTAGGCAGGCATTCAGATTTTGTCTGACATTGAAGACTAATCTCCACTTCCCTTTGGCTTGTGGATAAATGCCATAAACTTTCCACAGTCACATGGGTAAATAAAGATCTTGACAGGTAAAGCAGGAAAATTGGTGTGGTCCTCTTTGAAAAGTTGTATCATACTTGAAAACAGCAGCTCTTATTGTAAACTTGTGTCTGCTGAGCATCACTAGGATTCCTGGTCTATGCTTCCATGTTCTGTGCTGCCAGCTTTGAGGAATGGAGGTTTTTTGGCAGTGGCCCTGATAAACTGGTAGGCCATAAAGCTTGATACCCAGATAGAAGTAGGTGTGAATGATGTTCATATATTTATTCTGTGGTTTGGTCGTCCCCGTCCCCCCCCCGCCCCAGCATTGCTACAATGAACAGATTCTGCTTTTTCCATCTAGTGGCAGTCTGTCTGCATATATCAAAGAACCAACAGGCTTTTGCCTTGCTTGTATGCAGAGTATGAACCATCATTCAGGGAGACATCTTGTGAGGCATCCTGGCCATGCTGGCAGCTGTGGCATAGTGGAAGTGTCCTCTTTCTTCTCTGTCGTTTGCCTTTGGCAACTGAGTGTGTAGAAAGAGGTGGTGCAAGCAGGATACACACACCTTTAAGCTACAAAGCAATTATTTGTTGCCTTATGCACATAGTTGAGACTGACAAATTCCCAGGCTAAGGACAGCTGGCAGGGACCTGAGAGCAACAGGGGAAAACAGTGTTCTCTTGTTCCCTGGTACTGGCTCACCCTCAGAGTAGCTGAGTTGCCATCCTTGAATCCCTGCTTTTGATTTAGGTCCTTATGCCTTTCCAGGAAGTTACATTCTTCATCTCAATAATCTTGCCTCTGTCCATAAAGTTCTCTCTCATTTTGTCCAGCCCCAGCTGACACACAGCTCTTGCTCACAATTTGGTGGTTTTCTTGGAAGTATGAGTGGGGATTATGCTGCTGTACTTCAGAGCCTCAGGTTACAGAGGGCTGAAGCAAAAGGAGGAGGGTAACAGAGGAGGTGCTGCCATGAACTCTGCTATCTGTGGCTGTGTGCTGAGCAGGCTGGTTGGTCTGGGAAATCTGACACACACCCTCCCTCCCATTCTGTGCTGGCACAGAGCTAAAAGCCCATAGCTCGGATTAGGTAAAACTGCATGGAAACCATTTTGGAGCATCATTAGTGTAGAAAATAATTAATTCTCTCAATTGTCTAATACTGAGACAACCCTATTTATCAGGATCTAAAAGAACCACCCAGGCACCAGACAGTTTCTGTTTGCCTTAGAAAAGGAGTTATTCATAAGTATCTTCTAGGAAAGTACTCATCCAGCATTCCTGATGGAGGACAGAATAGAAAATTTTCATGGCTAAGCACTGCAGTTTAGGGACAAATCTAAGCTCACAGTGAAGAAAAGGCAACCAGAGGATGTTACAAGCCTGTTAAGGATTGATGAGCATGCAAGAAGTCTATGCCAAATATTTCCAACTCTACTCTTATGTTATAAAAATTGATAACGCTTGTGGTTTTTCTTTTTTTTCTTTTTTCTTTTTTCTGTGTGTAATTTATTTTTAAATTTTATTTTCTTTGCTAAGTATTTGACAGCACTGAAATTCTATGAATTGAAATGCTGTGCTTGAAGTGAGAGCAGTTGAAGTAAAATCACCTGTCATAAAACCCAAATGGTGACCATGAAATTATAACAGATGTGAGACTGAGAAACTCAAGCTGCCTAGACATATTGAGTAAATGCTGTGCTGGGACACAAGGCAGGGTAATTGCTTGGTTCATCAAGTAGCCAGAGACCCACAGCATGAGAAATCAGTCCTGATATACTCCTAAACCAGTAAGCAAGATACATAATAGTGGATGAATAGTTGTGATTTGCAGTAGAGACCATCATGTACTCAAATACCAACCCTGGAGGTGGAAAAACATGATTTATTACAGTTATACATAAAGGAAGACAAATTAAGAGGCTTCTGAAAAGAGATTTAATATAAGCTCTGCAGAGAGGATTTAAAGAACTCTTATCAAAGACTTGGATGTATGCATCCCTACCCAATGTGTTTTCAAAAAGACTAAACCACGAAGAAAGTGGTGTGGCTAAACAGGAAGGGGAGCCTTGTTAAAGTGAAGAAACATTAAAAAAAATTTAAAAAATTGGATCCAAATCATAAAAATTGAGAAGAGCATAAGGTCTGGTTTTAGAATTAACTTCTCTCAAAAAAGGAAGCCATAAGAACTGAGCTGTATCCCTATCATTCTTCAGTTTCCTAGTGAAGCTCTTCTATTATTCTCCTGTACAATATGTTCACCTGTCCTCTGCTCATGCTAGTGGATACATTTGAATTCATCTTTCTTCACAAGAGGTGGCCTACTCTAATGGAGACCTTTGTTTTTAGAAGTCCTAACTTGTGTTTCATGAGAAACTTGCAAAGGGCTGTTAAATATGAAAACATAATCTAGTTCTGTGTGCTTTTTCATATTTTATTATTTTAAATGATAAGGGTAAATATTAGCATCACAGAAGCACATCACATAGGCTCAACTACTATAAACTGAGCAATATTATAATCCAACCAAAATGACAGTTCAGATTAGATTGTGTGTTCACAACTTTATGAAGTCATAAATCTAGTACAGTATGTAATCAAAGCATGGGCCTACCAAAGAGAAGAATGACTATTGGTTAATTTTGCATCAGGTGTTTGAAACAGGAGTTGTTTCCCTTTGGTAAAGGCCTGTCTGTAACAGAGGACTTGAGCAACCTAGGATTGCCAGGGCCAGGGTTTGCTGAATGAAGGGTATTGGCTGCAAGAGAGGATAAAGCCGCTTAAACCAGGGTTAAGGAACTACAGAGATCTAAGCAGGCCCTTTGCCATTTTCTGCTCCAACACTTTCTCCTGAAAATCTCATTGCAGTTGCAGAGCTATTGTTTACCCTTTCATTATTTGTTGCCTTTACCTACATGAGCACAAAGCTTGCCAGTGGTTTTGCATAAAGGTTCATCTCTGGACCAGCCTCAGGACTAACAACGGTAGATCAATGTGGCCAACTTTCAAATCACTCCATTTTGATCTCAATTTAATCAACAGGATTATGAGCTGAGATTTGGTTTTCAGCTAATTATGGACTGTCTCTACAAACCAGTACTTGTGATTTTCTACACTGGCAGACAGTCAAATTAATTGTGCATGTTGGACACAATCTGTGGAACCCAGTCCTCTCCAAGTGGGAAATCTTTAAACTTTTGTCCTCTTCAGAGCTGGTGTTCATCCCTCTATGCTACAAATAAAAATCTCAGAAAGAATCCACCTATCTATATTAGGTTAGGTAACTAGAAAAATTCTTCTTTTTTAATTTTTAGTTCATCTGAGAACACATAATAATTTATGTGCCAGTTGTATTTTTCAAGATCATTCTTCTGTGTCCACTGAAGTTTTGGAGGTTCTGTGTAATCTGAACACATTTTCTTTAATAAAAAAAAGTTCAATTCTAAACTGCTGCATGTAACTTAGTTGCCATGTCTTGTCTTTACAGTACATAAGTGGGTTGTATTGTGAAGTTTGAACTATTCAAATCCCAGTCTAAATTCTATGGTTACATATTCTTAGTGCTTCTTACATATTCAGTAAAAGCTAGTGTTATACAAAATATTTTTTTAAGTAAAAAAATGTATTTCTATACAGCTTATTAGCATTAACTATGGAAAAATTGGAAAAAACCCTTTTTTCCAATCACAGCCTGAAAAACGATATGATTGAACTGACTGACGCCTTAATTAATTACGAGATGCTTTTATCCTTTCCTGACTACTCTGATTCCCAGAAACAGTGGTGCTTCTGCACACAGTTTAACTCCCTTGTAAACACACCCATCTGCTCAGTGTTTTCCTTCCTGCATAACTTTTACCTCAGTGGTAAAAGCAGCTGACTGAGGGCATTAGGCAAGAAATAAATCTGTTCCTGCAGATCATCTTGTTAAAATGAAACGGGAAATCAGGCAATGGTGATTCTCTCAGACGGTCCCTATGTTGACAAATGCCAGCTAGAGTTCAAGGGTGGGAGTGACAGGACACTTCAGTGACTATACCTTAAATGCTTATCTGTCAAAGAACGTTTTATTTACTTCTTGATATCTCAGCCTTGGAGACTGTTAAAATTTAAAGTGGCTTTTCTCAAAATTGTGTATTCTCAAAGTCAATAAAATTTGATGTCATTATTGGCCAAACTGTTGTGTCATGGAAATCATTATTATTCCACTGGCTACAAATATTTTTCTTGGTCTCAAGAGAAGTAATGTCATCTTCAGATTTGACCATTTTAATGGCAGAAGTACACACAGAGTGTTCCTACGGAGTTTAGAGCAGTGGAAGGATTGTTTCAAACTCTGATAGAAACTGTGGGCCCCTTTCATGCTGGTGACAAGTTTCAGAAGTAGGATTCCAGCAAAATTCAGCTCACCAAAGGCACTTACGCTGACGGGCTCTGTACTCTGTACACTAAAATCTCATGCTCCCAGCTTTATTCCATGGAATTTTCCAAGAGCAGCTATCAGTTTCACAGGTCCCAGAGCCTCTACAGGGAAGAAATGTCACTGCAGACCAGGCAATTTCAACAACACAGTCATAGTTCCCATGTTATAATTGTGCTGTTATACTAAAATGCTGAATACAGAATCTGGTCTGCTGGTTGCTGTAACGGCAAGTGTTTGTTGTGCTCCCTGTTCTCATGAAGTGAACACAGACAAACTACATGGCTTGTGTGTTTTGTGGGCAATTATACCCTTAGGTGTGCTCAGCTGCATTGATCCTCATAGAAGAACAGTGTCTCACCAGGGAGTTTGCCAGCTTTCAAGCTGAATTTTGCTTGGAGGCTGTGCATCTCCATGCTGACTTTAACTTCTTCTACAGGATCAGGAGATATCTTCCATGTTTGGCAGTCCGTGGTTTTTAAAGTGAGGACTGACTGTTCTATTCTTACTGATTTTAACTCTGTGTAGATCTTATCCCGTGCACTTTAGAGGAGAGAAAATAAAAATTGAAATGACAGAGACTGTCTGCAAGAGAAATACTTCATGTTGGGACAAAATACCTGGGTATCTACTCAGGACAGAATCTGGTATTATATAGGTGAATAAGTAGAATAAGTCCAGCATGGACTAGCAGGCTACAAGATGTACTGGACACTACTATTTAGAGGTGTCAGCTGGATCAAAAATATTTAGTTTGGTATTTTAAAAGATTTTTAAACTGAGATTAAAATAGAGAAAGGTTTGAACATGAGTGGTTTCTGATCTAGCAGTGGAATTTAGATCCCTGTGTCCATGCACTCCCTTATGTGACTAGGATTTGGTATAAAGTGTAAGGTAGCAGGCAACTTGATGTGTGTCTGTAGTTTGGGATAACTACTTTGCATTCTTTAATGCATAAACCAAGAGATTTTTTCATTCCAATAATCTGATTTGCACAGAGTAGTGCAGCACAGCACGTGAGTGCCTAATTCAGGTATATGTTTATTTGACAGAGTACTTCTTCGTTATAGTAACACCAGGAAAAGAGTACATGTGGTTCTTGCTGTCAGAAATAAAGATGTAGAAACATGGTAAGCAGAGGACCCTAATTTCTTTCTCATCTGCCAAGTACAACCTTCCACCTAAAAAACCCAATCACCTGTAAAAGGTAGTTGTTAAGCTATTATTTTATTAGGTATTATTAAATAACTTCCTCCTGATAAGTGACAGCTTACAATATGTACAATAACTTAAAATACCATTCGTATCCATAGGCTTCAGCCTTCCCAAGTCACATATGCTGAATGTGCAGAGGGTTAATGTTTAATGAGAAAGGCAAGCTTCCGAAATCAGGTTAATCTATAAATAGCTTCATTATTGAATGTTGGCTTTTAGGGCTATGTAATACTCTGAAAATTAAGGGTTTGTGTTTTCCAGTATTTTCCTACATATAGTTAACATATAGTCTGGGCAAGGTTGCCTTTATTGCTACCTAAGCAGCATACAAGAGGCTGTGGGGACAATACACGTTGTACCTAAGCGGTCACAAAGACTGGGATACAGCTAGAACTCAAAAAGTCAGCCTGAGTAGGATGTTGCCAAAGATGTTGATTCTTTGGCATTTCTTCCTCTCTGTTTTTATGGAAAGCCTTTTATTCATAAAATATAAAGTGAATAAAAGGTCACCTTCTGCTAAGGTGACCTTTTCACTTCATAAAATATAAAGTGAATGTCATGATCACCTTCTGCTAAGGTGACCATGACATTCCAGTGCCACTTTCTGATTTGGCACAGTTGTATTATAGCCTTGAAAAACATGGGTTTGGCACAATCTAGTGTCAAACTTGACATCTGCAACCATGTTATGAACTATCACTATTAAAGTTTCCAATGGAGGTGAAGTCAGGATTTCACTAGAGCAGTATTAATACTTATGTGAATCTCCTGTTTGGGTGGTGGCAGTGTTGCACTGTCACACTGCCTGTGGGGAAAAAAGTTGCAACTCTTGGCTACAGCTTTTTTAAGTATCTAATTTAGATAAAATATCTATTTAGAAAAAGCCAAAAAGTACTAAAGTTCCAGAGAAGATTGGAAGGCCAAATATAAGAGTGACATTTGAGGCAGACTTTTGGTCTTAAAATCAGGCTTGAGTTGCTTAGTATCTTTTATCTGTAGAGAAGAACTAAAGAATAAGGAATTTAAGGGCAGATACTATGTGTTTGAGTTCAAGTACAGTATTCAAATATGTTGTATGTTGCGACCTTCAAGTGCCTCACTTCTGGAATAAATGATAACTCGCTACATTTGGCTACTTTTCTCCTTCTTATGTGAGAATTTTGGTCTAATAAATACCCAGATTATGCATATAAAACAATAGAGCTGGAATGGTAAGGGTACTTATCTTCAAATGAAATACAAAAAACTCTGGATTTAGATAAGCTTTAAAAATGCCATTTAAAAGTTAGTTCCTCATATGAAAGTTAGTTTCAACAATTAAGTGGCAATATAAATGCCATGTTTTTCTGTAATGAAGGATTACAGTAACCCTCAGTCTTTGCAATCTTGCTGAGGTGCGTGGAAAGATGTATCCCCAAACCCAGCAACTTACCCTCTCTTGAGTGAGGCCTTGCAGGGTCTGGAGAACGCGTGACCCACTGGGGAGCAGCCTCCACAATTTCAGGCTTGAACAGCAGATTTTGCACCCCTTGAAGCACCCAGCAGTGTATAAGAGGGTAAGGAAGAAAAAGAACATATTTGGTTTAAAAAGCTGCTCAGAAGAATGCAATTCTCTCATTATGACTTAGTGGGTTTTGCTAGAGGACTCTTCCAATGTCCAAGTGAATGTGCAAAAAAAAAAAAATTTCTAGGAAGGGCAAGTGCTTGGCTTTGAATTAATAGATATTTACATGTGCTTTCACAATGAATAAATTCAAGTCCTTATCCATGAGTGAATTTACACTTATAATTTAAAATAAACACGTTTTGTCCATACTAGACTAGACTTCTATTGCTTCGTTCCCCACTTAAAGGCAGCACATTGATTAAAAGAAGCACATTTTTATTTCAACCAATTTTCTACCTAACTAGGAGCATTTTCATCTTCACAGCATATCACTGAAACAAAAAACTATGACTCAAAAATTCTGTCAGACAAAGCCCTCATGAAAAATTTAGTTAGATTCTCTTAAGATAGAACTTAGCTGTTTTTTGAAGATTCCCTGGCTCAGGATAAAATACAGCAATGTAATTTAGATTCCAAACTTCAGCTGATATGACATGCATGTGATCAATACTGATAAGATAAACCAAGCCTCTTGGCCTAGAAATTTCATGCAGAAATGCAGATTCTATAATAAATCTTTCAGATGCCGATAAGGTGCAGTAGATAAAGGAAATGATTCCTCAAACTCTACTGAAAACCACCTGTCACAGTCAGATTGGCCATGGAGCTGTCATCATCTGTGGATAGAGCATTATTTCATATAATGTGGTGTTTACACTTTGCTGTCCTTGTTTTTTCTAATCACATGAAAGCTGTAAAGATCTTTGGGTCTAGTCTTTTAACTAAGGTCAGTTAATTCTAATTTTTTAAATCTAGATTTCTCTGGAAACGTATTTATAGAAGCCAGTGAGGATAATTTTATGCAGGATTTGTCTTGAAGGATAATGGGTGCACTTGTATTTATTTATTTAGAAACAGATGTGGCATTTTTACAGAAGGAAAATATAATCATTCTGTTAGGATTTAGACAATATGTCTGGTTTAAAATTATTCTGAGAAATAGAACTGGGATTTCAGGCGATTGAAGTTATTTTTATGAATAAGACAGGCTTCTATTTGCATATCATTTAGTTCTTACATATTTGTGCATGGCAAGTCTTTTATATTTTATTGTTTGATCACAGAGAGAAAGGACACAGTGAAACAGTATCACAGCTTTTTGCAGATGTCAGTTCTTCTCCACTGAGAACTGAGACTCTCCAGCTGTTACTAAGAAAAGGGAAAGCAGATTGCTATGTGTTGGCATCTTCTTAATGCATCAGCCATCTTAATATATCTTAATCTGTTGGCTTTACTTACTGCTAATAAGATTAAATGTTGCAAAAATTTCCAAGAAATGTCTTAATTGCTAGCAGTGTTCTAAGTAGTATCAGTTGTTTTAACTATTTTGCTATTCTGGTCCTTGTAATTTGGATGTTTATTCTAGTATTTGATATAACTGTTTAAGCACCTTTGTTTTCACTTATTGTCTACAAGTGCATTCAGTGCTAAGGAAATCTCCTGTGCATTACTTAGAAAAAAGATGATAAACAGTGCAAAATGAAGTTATTATACAAACTTAAAATCAAAATATAAATAAGACTAACCCCTGTATCAAATACTACTATTTTACAGCATACTAAACTTTTCTTTAGACAAGACAAATTGGCAAGAACATGAATGTTGATCTCTTCCATTTGTTAGGTCCAAAAAAAGTGCTTCAAGTATATAGTTATTTTTGAGACTGTAACAATCGCGAATTGTGACAAGGGAAATCCTCAGTAGCTGGAAGGAATGAAACATCCCTCGTAATCAGAGTTGACAAGGAACTGGCTACTCAGAGAGACTCTGGCATAACTGATTTTTGGAGATTTTCTAAAGTTGTCTGAACACTTTTGGCAACCTGATCTAGCTCACCACAAAGTCCTCTTATCTCCGTAGACTTTGTGAAGAGAGTTGATGAAACATTACCTGGCTGATTTCCCAACTGCTAATAGGCATACATTCTGTTTAGTGAGGTACAGTGGATAAAATTTACCATCTGTTCACTTGCCAACAGTCAAAGGGTAGGAGCTGAGACTTTATAATATTAATGCACTAAAATAGGAGAAGAAAGCTTGGCTATTGAGCTTTCAACCCATGTAGCCACCTCAGATTAGAACTGCTGTGGCTATTATTTATTTATGTATGCAAGACTGTGTAACAGGCAACTCTAAACAAATACTTGTTGCAGTTATTCATAAAACTGAAGCTCTAACTAATACTTTCAATACAAATTTCTTGTCTTTTCTTTTTGGCTTCATATTTTTGGTAAAGGTTTCCCTAAGAAGTTTGATCAAATCTTGCACATAAAATAGCATACCTACAATGTTAAGTGTCACAATCTTGTATTTATATTTTTTTTAGTAAATTAATGCAGTGATGGAATCATCAGATCCTCTTATTTAACAGAGTGCTGCAATAATATAAAAGAAACCTTTATACAGCAACTGAAACATGTTTTTGATGACTTTCACCTGAGTAAAACTAATTATTCAATTCATATTTATCAAAGCAATCATTAGGAAAAGGCGAGTAGAGTGCCTGGGGTTTTCCCGAGGGAGAATTAACATCTGTGTATCCAATGAATATTGGGCAAATACCAATGCTTCTGCTTGTCCTGGATCTGATCTCCTAGATACAGAATTCTTACGTCATATAACTGTGGATGAGGGTGTTTTGGGGTTGTTTCCCTTCCCGTTTTGGACTGTTCACCTTTCTCATGGAGAACTCGGAAGGAATGGCACCTACCTAGAGACAGAGCAGCATTAATGTCATTTTTGAGTGGCATACTATCTGCAAGGGAGGCTCAGGCAGATTAACAAAGGATTGTTGGTAATAGAGGTGCAATAGGTGTCTTTATTTTATTCAGTAATTTTATTAAGTAATATTGCAGTATTGTATTATTTATATTTTATGTGTCTTTATATTATTAAGTAACATTGCAGTATTTAAACCACATATATGGTTGATAAAATATCTAATAAAACTGCTCACAGGTTTTCCATTCTTAATTCCATTTCATTTTCCTTCTAAAAATCTATGTAGGATTTACTGAAATGGGATATCTGACACAAATATGACTGGCTGGTGATCTTTTTGCAGGTTAAATCCCACTCCTTCGGGAGCAATTTTTGATCCACTACATCTCATGCCTATGTTTTCTGGGTAAGCACTGAATTACTTAGGTTGGAAAGGACCTTCAAGATCGAGTCAAACCTTTTGCCCTGCACTGCCCTGGCCACCACTAAATCACGTCCTTAAGAGCCACATCCACAGGTCTTTTGAATACCCCCAGGGGTGGATACTCCACCCCTTCCCTGAGCAGCCTATTTTAATGCTTGGTAACCTTTCGGTGAAAAAGTTTTTTCCAATATCCAACCTAAGCCTATCCTGGGCCTACTTGAGGCCATTTCTTCAAACAAGATGATTTTATAAATTCATGGAGTTCTTTAAGTTCTTTAGAACCAAAGTCAGTCAGGATATTATTTAACCACATAAAAACTACTTTTTGTGGTTTTCAACACTCTTTATAGTTGTGATTAACTTTTCTTTGGGGTTTTTTTCCTGTGCAGAAATGATGACTGTTATGAAAAGTGAAGTAGAAAATGGATATATCATCCTGGCTATATTGTATAATTGTTACAGAGAAAATTTACTACCATTGATTTGCACAATTGTTCTTAAATTGATGTACAACTGCCCCCAATGAGCCAGCACTGCTGCTTAATCTTTAGTTATTCAGCTGTGGTTTATATACACAGAAATTAAAATCTTTCAAAACTCCATTTTTAAAAATCACAAATGAAAATTCATTACCTAACCGAATAGCAGCAGGAGGTTTATTCACAATTTCCTGACATGTTTTCTTCCATTGTCTCTTCCCTATGACGGGAAAAACCAAGACTGTACAAAACAATTAAACAAATAAACTGAACAAAACAAATAAACTGAACAAAAGGAACAAAACAAAAGTATTCCTAGCAAAGCTCTCTGGATCTACCTTAAGTACAGCAAGAGGGAGCTTGCAAGCCTGAAACACAGGCTGTAACAGAACCAGAGTGGTAACAATTGCTGATGGACCTTTCCTTTGTCAAATATTTTCCTTCATCTTTGTGGTTTCATAAAAGCTGCTTGCACTAAGCTCCACAATACATTTCAATGATGTTTCATTGATATTGATGTCAATATTTGTCTCACCGTGATCATATTTATGTGGTGTTGATGTATTTTCACATACTTTTGAGGGTGAATCCTATTGCTGAATTGTTTTCTGCTCTCTGGAATATATTTTTAGACTGAATGTGCCATTTCAAGATACCAAGTGCTGTGCTTCCATGAATAACTGAGCTCCTCTTAGTCCAGAATGACTTTACAGAACCAGTTTGAGATTAGCACCCCAGAGATTTAAAAATTTGTTTCACGGTTGACATTGCTACCTGCAGGTTCACCACATATTCTTACCTACTTTCTCTGCAGTACTATTACCTCTAAAACATCTGGGCTTTGAGGTTTCTTTCTCATTTTTGTTTACTTCCTCTGTGAGCTTCCTGAACTGCTAGATTAACTGTTTAAACAGTTTAATTAAGAGTTTTAAAATAAGAAATCGTTTTCAAAGGCACTGTAAGCACACCCAGGTTCCGTCAATCCCAGGTGAACTGACGTGAACAATTCGCCCTGGGACGGCATCAGCACCGGCAGGGCCCCAAACGCGGCGCCGCGGCCCCACACAGGCGAACGGGCGGTGCCCGAGCGGCTTTCGGCGGGACCCGCCTGAGGGGGCACCGAGGGCTGCTGGGCCAGCCGCCTTCCCCG
>WBNO01014295.1:314-12091 GCA_013400575.1 Peucedramus taeniatus | reverse complement strand
CGCGCCCGCGCTGGGTCACGCCGCGCTCGCCGCCCCCTCCCCTGCGCTCCGCTTCGCTCCCCTCCCAGCTGGCGGCTGCGGCTGAGGAGCCGCCTCCGCCATGGTGCTGGAATCAGTGGTGGCGGATCTGCTGAACCGCTTCCTGGGCGACTATGTGGAGAACCTGAACAAGTCTCAGCTCAAGCTGGGCATATGGGGGGGTAAGGAGCCCCTTCCCTCTGCCGCTCCGTGTCCGCCGGGCCCCTGGAGTTACTGGGGACAGGGGGAGCGGGTCTCGCTGGCCGCGGTTACCCTGTGAGGGGTTCGCGGGCCGTGGGACCGCCGACCCCTCTGAGGACGGGCGGTGGCTTTGCGGCCCCCTGTGAGTAGAAGGCGAGTTCCGGGGCCGCGGCCCTCCCAGACGGACGGTCAGTGTGTGGCCGCACACGTCCCCGCTCCCTTGGAGGACCGTCGGTCCTTGTGTGCCCGGAGTCCCTGGCATCCCCTCCCTCGCCTCGGTCTGTGGGGCGGGGGCATGGGCGCACGGCGCTGGCCTCGGGGCGCTTCGAGGGAGGAAACCGCCGACATCGACAAACCCCTGTTTTTTCTTCTATTCCTTCTCTCCGGTGCTGGGTGGAAGCACGATGGGGCTGTTGGATCTGTGGGCGGGCTCATGGCGCAGTGCCCCGGCTGGCGGGAGCGCTGGGTGCCGGTGCAGCTGATGGAGTGCTTGGGGAGCCGTGTGTTTTAGTTCTCGGTGTAAATAAATGTGTGTTAAACAGCCGGGGTAGTGCAGGTGCGTGGAGTAGCTGTTCTCGGTGAATGTATCAAAACATTTCCGTTCGCTACGCTGTAGTCATGCAGAAAACCAGCTGAAGCACTGGCTAGGGGGAAGCTGGCTGGTTTAGGTGCCTTCCGTAGGTAGGTCATCACCTTATTTTTGCTCGTCATGGTTGTACGTATTTTAACATTTATGCAATATTAATACCTATGCTTCAAATGGAATATAGCTCTAAGGAGCTGGCATTAAAGCACTGAGAGGTATATTATATGGGTTTTCCTCGGGTATAATTCTGTGCCAGTGTTTCATTTAGAAATCCTATTATGTTGTCTGCGTCAGGAAAAGTTAATGTGTTTGTGAAAACAGGCATGTGTTAGTGTGGCTCTGTGATTCATGATTTTTCTTCTATGTGAAATCATGAAAAACAAGATACCATTTTCCAAGTCTATCCTATGTTGATAGAACTGCAGTTGTCATTCACACTGAGTAATAAGAAAGACTTCCTATTATTGTGGGTGTATTTAATAGAGTAGAAACATGTTGACATCTAAGTTGGTGATGTTTTTATCATCTCTTCCAACTGAATTTTTTTCTATAACCCATGTTAAGTACAAATGACATGTTTTCTCTGCTATTCTGTAACTTGAATAAGATTTTCGAGTTTTATTCATAAGTACTTGGTAGGATTCTGGTTGTGTTCCTTTTTTTAACATAAGTAATACTTGAAGTAATTTTTTCTGTACTTCTCTCTTCTAAACAGGTAATGTGGCACTTGACAATTTACAAATAAAGGAGAATGCATTAGTAAGTATTCTAATAATTTCAGTTTGTTTTTATGGGTCTAAAGACTGAGACATAGGATAAAATGTAGCTCACTGTAGTCTCACAAAAGGATACACTGAGTTCTTTCTTACTGTTTACTGGAAATAAGTTCTTGGTTAACTGCTTCTAATTTTGCTCATTTTACTGGAGCAGAGAAAGAAAAGCTGTGGTTGAAAAACAAGAAGTAACTTGCATTCAGTTCCTATACTCGTGTCTGGAAAAACAACTGACTTGGCTAATTTTCATGTTCTTTAATTTGGCTAATGAACATCTGTACTACTGAGAGAATCTTGCTCCAAAATTTAGTGTGCTTCAACTTCACTAAAGAGAACTGTTACTATTCTGAGCATTGAAAACACATTGGATCTTTATATGACCTGATCACAGGCTTCTATTTCTTATTCTAAAGTTTCATATTTTGCTCGTCCATTTCATCCATTCCTGGTAGGTTTGTTGTACTTCAAATAGATTGCTACAAATACCTTCATGTCTAGTAGATAAGAAAGGAAAGAAGTGTTACTTTGTACATGCCTTTCCTTCTTATGGGGATTGATTGAGATTCCAGCAGTTCTGATGTAGAAAAATGCAAAGTCATGTATGTGACTGACCAGAGCCGAGAGTGAGCCGAGACCAAGTCAAGAACACAAAGTAAGGGATGGTTCTGACAGTCTTACAATTGAAATGTGTTAAATTTCCATGCAAAAGTAATTAAAGGGATATCAGTATTGAACATCACTTTTTGAGAAGTATCCTACACTTTCTTGAAAAAGAAGGGATTAAAGGAAGATAATGTGGTCCAGTTCTTCTTTTTTCCTTTAGTTTGCCTTTAGTTTTCCTCTAGTCTGCTGCTGTCTTGTTTTCCTTCTAAGATTTTCCACTAGACAAGAAGTAACTTTTAATTTCTGTATGTAAATACAGTACTTTGCAAATGTAATTTAAAATGATTTAATTAATTTTTACTACTTCTGTTTAATACCTTATTTTTGTCATTTACAGAGTGAACTGGATGTACCTTTTAGAATAAAAGTTGGTCAGATTGGTAAGTTTTAGTTCCAACACTATTGCAATGGAAATTTTAATATGGGCTGTAAGGTCAGTCTTGCCCCTGAATTTCTTTTATCAAGCTTTCTTAAGTGTAATTATACTTAATGTTGAAACCAGCATAGAAATTCAATGTGACTGCCATCGATGTTATCTGGCAAACCCAGTTTTTACAGATTGATATGAAAAACACATCTGAGAGGTTCTTCCTGGAAACATGAATGATCAAGGGAGCTGTTTAGTGTAGATAAAATATGTGTTGTTCTTTGAAGGACTGATTAGGACTATGAAGAAATTAAGTTAAATTCCTGAAACTGATGAATATGCCAAAGGTTTAGGAGCTCTTTGATTTTTTTTTTCGTAAATTTCTTTCCCTGGTAGTCAGCATTGCTTTTTCACATGAAACATTTGTTGGAGATATATATATATATATGTAGTATTTTTTCTTCTACTTCCTGGGAAAATCATATTCATCCCAGTGAATTTAACTTCAGTCACAATCTCAGGTTTTGATTTGAAGTATTCTGACTCAGACTGAGACTTTTTGCTTAAAATTATGGCTTGTGTTTCCTCTCCATGTATTTTATTGCTTCAAGGGCTTTATGAAATGCTCATGCCCATATGGTTTCTCCTAACCTTCTAAGGTGTTTAGGACATGAAGATATAGGACTAGTACTCTTTAATGCTGGAGGTGTTCTTTGGACCAAGCACAGTGGAGATGTTTGTTTTGATGTAACTGTATCTGCTTTTTTAGATAAACTTACTCTGAAGATTCCTTGGAAGAATCTCTACGGGGAGGCAGTTGTTGCAACTCTAGAAGGCTTGTATCTTCTGATAGTTCCTGGAGCAAGTAAGTGAACTTCTCAGCAACAGTTAAATAATGGAGGAGAAAAATATCCAAGGGTACTATGTAAATGAGTCTATAATAGCAAGTAGTTCATGTGAGCCACCATTTTTACATTCTGCTCCCTCAGGGAAATTTCTACACATATGCTGGCAAGTTAGTAGAATAAGGGTGGGAGAAAACAGCACCTGTTGTCTTTATGGAGGTCCTTGGTTGTATCCATTCCAAGGTCAATTCAACAGCCAAGTTTCCTCTAAAACGTGCTTATCCTGAATCCAGCTTTGTGGCATAGTTTAGATCTTCAGCTGTTTATCTGCTTCTAATTGATAACAGTCAAAGGTAATAATCCCATTAGTACTGTTTGTAGGGAGAGGGAAGAGGGTCAAAGAAATTTATTAGTTTTCTCTGAAATCAGAACCTCTGATATGATGAGAAAACTTGCAAGTTCCTGGAGCATGAAATATATGTATAGAAGAACTTAAAAATCTGTCCTATATTGCACGGACCACTCTTAGGAGTCTGAATTTCCACAGAAAAAATTTCCTGTGAAATAACGCATAATTGTGTAAAAACAGCAGTTTCGGAGCAATTTGAGAGAAAGCCTATTCTTTTTTCATTGCAGTGTTCAGCAATGAAAAAATAATAGCCTTTCTTTCAAGCAAGGCATTTTTGCAACATGATGTTGTATATGGTGTGCATTGCTTGATAATGCATTTATATAACTTGAGATTTTGGGTTAATGCTCTCCCAACTTGGCTTACAGGTGTTAAATATGATGCAGAGAAGGAAGAAAAATACTTGCAGGATAATAAACAAAAGGAACTGGCAAGAATTGAGGAAGCCTTGCAGAAAGCAGCAGAAAAAGGTACTGAGTTAATAATGCAAATCTCCATTGGAATTTGAGGACTTAGTCTGTGCTGTGAAAGAAAAGTCCTGGTTTCTAATTGACTTAACAAATTTTGTTTTTTCAAGCGTCTAGCTAATCTTACTACAGTGCTTTGAAAAGTCTTTTTACTCTAAAGCTTGAAAGAAATGTTATTTGTTTGTTTACCATTCATTTATCCAGTCAGCTTCCATGGGAAATGGGAATTTAATTATCTGGTATGTCTTGTATTTCTTTTTTCCTTGGTGCTTTAGGGGAGCAGGCCCATACAGAACAATAGAAAGTACATTGCGTGAGGGTAATGTTTTCTTGCTTTAGCACCTTAATAGTAGATGTTTAACTGAGTGTTTTAGAGGTGCATGTGGTAGGTTGTTCTTTGCTGAAAGGAACCTTTAAGGGGAAAGGTAAGGCTTGTAAACTTTTACTGCAATGATACGCTTTTGTTTCAGTTTCTGCTGTGCTTTTATGATGGTACTGAGTTTGGACTGGTTTGGGAAACGAGACTTTTGTGAGCAGGAAGTAATTCATGACACAAGAAAACAACTGAGCATGAATATAGGAACCCTAAACTTTTGCTCTAAGTCATAAAAGGTGTTAAGCTCTCAATTAAGTCCTGTTAACTTGTTTCATGGTGGTGATTTTTTTTTGCTATCTGCTTATATTGTTGTAACCAACACCTTTAATAAAATTATGGTATCAGTTAAGTTTGTTTGGACAGAAACAAAGCTCAGAACCAGTGACAGGTAACTACATGTGTTGGCGGAAAAAGTTATCACTGAAGGTTTTTCTGAATTGGAACCTATTTGTTGGCTTGTGTAATGTTTCTTAAGATACATTTCTATGATACTTGTAATGCTGCAACTCATGGAAAAGTTACTGAGAAAGAGATAATGCTTTCAACACTTGGAAAAAAGATAGTTTGGTTGCAATCCCTTTGCTCATTTAATTCTCCAGTTACAGGAGAATCTGTGGCCTTTCTTCCTACTCTGCTAGTTTGAGAGGTACTCATGCAGTTTCCTTCAAATGGCAATCTGACCATCTGGATGCAATGAAGAAAGGAGCTTTGCTTTATTTCTTGTCTTTAATATGCCAGAAAATATATGAGAGCTGAGACAACTTCAGTGAATGAATTTTGAAGCCCTTACTTGATACTGGGGTGAAGGAATGTTGGTAGAGGTTGAACCTCAGTTATGTAGCATGTGGATCCTGTACAACAGCAGTATTTCAGCCAATGCTCGTTGCACCAGTAGCAATAGAATGAAAGGATAGTGTAATAAGATGAACTTAACCTAATGGGTACTGCTTGAGGAATTCAAATTCTGGAGCTTCATATATTTAAGAATGAGTCTGTGCACCTCTGGCAGTTTTCTGTTTAAATAAAAACTTACTATATCCAGTGTTTGTAATGCTTTTGAAAAAAAATCATCATAGAAAAATGATACTTTAGTAACTCAGATGGTTATATAAAGAATGAGAATTAAGTTTAGATAGGGGTTTTGCAGTTTTAAACTTTAAGCCCTGAGAAGGAAAAGCAAGAGGAACATTTAAATTGGATTATTTTCTACTCTAATTTGGGAAGTTCTGTTATCCTATTTCAGTGGTAGCCGTTTGTGGTGCTGTACTAGAATATTGTACTCAAGAGGACTTGTGTAAGTCCTGCATAAGCAGATCCTTTGCTTTTGCTAGATATAGAAATCTTGGAACCTGTGTTGCCCTACTGAACCATAAAATTCTAAGAAATTCAGATCTCTCTCTAGGCTTTTAAGAGCACACAATAGCTGCTGAAAAGCTAAGAACTATCTTGAATAGAAAGTTGTCAGGGTTCATGAATTCTCAGTTGTATTTTCTTTTCTGATTAATACTTGATTTATATTAGCATGTTTAGAATCTTGATTTGGTCCTGTGAGTTAAGAGTGTAAATAGGCCTGGAGATAATTTCTTTTGATGTGCTATTCAAATACTGAGCAGAATGATCATGGCACTGTGTTGGTAAGGTACTGTGAGGGGGAAGTGGAAACTGTTGACACAAGCTGATGAAACTATTTTCTTTTTTTTGAAGCTCTTACAGTCTCTTTCTATCAGACCTCATATATGGAGACCAGAGGCTGCAGGTCTTTTGTTGGTTACAAGAAAAAAAGTAAATTGCTTGATTTTCCTATGTAGGTAATTACTGAAACTAGATATTCTGAAGTGAATTGGCCTGTCAGATACTGTAATGGAAATACTGCTGTGTCGTACAGATTTGGTGAACTTAATATTAAATCATGAGTTGATTTCCTTCTTTTAAATCAAATGCATTTTTTTGGTTATTTGCTGCCATGTGGACCAAGGCACACATTCACAAGATCCCTTGTATGGGTTGGAGAGTCTGGTTTACAAGGACACCAAGCCTGGTGGGTATGCATGGTCAGTTACATTTTATACAAGAATGATGAGCAGGCAGTTTAGATTTTTAGAAGTCCCCCTCTCCAAAGCAGCCAAATGTAGAAGTGAGAAAACAATACTTGTTTGGTAAACATCCACATATTGGTGGTTCTAGAAATAAGATTTTAATGAATGTGGATTCAAGTGGAATTTTGCAATTATTTAGTCCCCTTTTAATTGAGTGGCTGTTTCAGAAGATTAGAAGACCACTTAGATTTCCATCAGTCATGTTGAGCTCAAGAATGTCACAAAATGCTGACAATATTCTACTATAGTTTTGCAACACCATTTTTAGGTATTTCAAGAGTAATTACCCTTACTTAATGTGTCTGGACTTTCTGGACTTAAGATAATGGAAGTCCAGGCTGTTTTGAAGACATGGACAGACAAAATGAGCTATAGCAGATTGAGGGCATTAGCATGCTTTCCCCTCCTTCCCTTTATTTGCATTGCTCTCAAGTTAGGCAAGGAAACAGCTTCCCTTGGAATTCAGGGAGCTATTGTTATGTTGTATGTGCTTTACTTTTAACTTCTGAAACCTGACTTTCAGAAATTTACACTTGGGTAGAGTTTCTTGCTTGAGCTGTTATCTGAGCACAGGTTTAAAAACATACATTTAGTTTCTCCATAGTAGTGGATGTGGGTGAAGAAGAGCAGTATCCTGTTTCCTTAGTTTTGTCATACATGGGAGTGAAAGCCTGAGACCTACAAATTCAATAGTAAGTGAAGGAAACTGTCCTTTTAAAGTAACCTTGATAAAGGATTACTTGTACTGTTAAAAGGAACTATCCAAAATAAAATGTTTCTATTTGTCTAGTTTTCCTTTTTATTATTTGTATAGTGACCACCCTATCACCTTACCTGCATGACAGGTTGAAATCTTGGCAGGCAATTTCCCTCCTTTGTTTGAACAGGCCTGAAAATTATATCAAGTTGCTCCCCACGGTTAGGTTAGGTACACTGCTATACTTACTTCCTTCATGCTTTGTGGGGTACACCCTTCTCATGCTCCAACCCCGTAAAGATAAGCACAGGAAGCATTATTGCTGAGCTATTTTTGCTGGGTTGGCCAGAGGGGGGAAAGAAACAGTGCAACTCCCCTAACTGGTTTTCTTCAGGATTGTGGAAAAGTACGAGCATCATTTAAATAATGAAATGGTTGTGAATGTGTGGGTTGTAATATGTGTGTAAATAATGGAATTTAATTTCATGTACAGCTTTTAGAATCATCATTTTTGTATGTCTTTTTTGTGGTTACTGGATTTGTTCTTTCAGAGTGCTTTTGTACCATACTGTTGATTATCATGAGAATCCTATTGAAAAGTGCTCTTTGAGTTAACACATACACCTGTATCTTAGCTTGAGAATTATGTCCTTGTATAGTAGAAGTCTCTTCTGAATTCATATTTTATGCTATGAGAAGTAGCTGCTTGTTTGCTTAACACAGCTGCAATTCTTGAAAAGCTTTTAGCGAGACCTTCTAAACCATTGTGCTTTAAGACAGGCTAAACCTTCTTCCATATTTTCTTATGCTTTCTTACATGTCTGCTTTACTAACTTGAATTTTATCCTTTTTCCAAAAAATTGCTTGCATTGCAAAAGGACGTAAGCGTAAAAAGTACAAAAAGCATTTTAAGAGACCCTTTAGAGGTCGTGATCACTCAAAAGGTGGGTAACAGTTATGGCTTTTAACTTTAAGGCTTGTTTTTGCTTTCTGTTTGGATTAGTTTTTGGTAGCCTTGGGTGTCAATCCAATGTGATCTTTTTCCTCCTGTTTGAAAGAGAGGATATAAATTGGAGAGAGCTCTTTTTACTGTTTATCTGTTCTCTGGATCCAGTGAGACTGAAGAGAGTCCTTGTTTCTCTTTACTTGGATAGTTGTACTTGTTCCTTCAACTTGAGCTATCTGTAGCATTTACAGCAGAACTGTAAACGAGTAGCACTTCAAAGTGACTGTTGCAAAAACTGCATGTGCAGGTTACATGTTTGTCTGATTTTTGTAAGATTCCAGTAATAGGTAAAGAAAACCTGAAACTGGTGCTATAGCAGTAAACAGTCTTTTTCATCACCTTTTAGCTCTCTGTTCTAATTAAATGATTTAGTGCTATGACCTATTTAAATAGGAATGAAATTGATGTTGTTCCCCAAGAGGATAATCATTCTCTATAAACACCAAACTGTGCAGGTTTTCAGCATTAGCACATGTTTAAGAAAGGGTTACCATGTCCCCTATGCTTGTATTATTTTGTATTTGGTCTTGGAGGAAGCTGCAGCTGTACACAGACTTGCAGTTGGAGGGAAAACCTTGTGGGGACCCAAGATAAGCTTTGCAAGGTATCACACAAATTGCTGCTGGTAGCTGCATCTGGCTGCAAAAGTGTTAATGGGTTCCTTGCACTTAAGGGTCATGAAGCTTTGATAAGGACTTCTGACCTTTTTTTTTTTTTTAATTCACTTAATAGGAGGAAATGTGTGTTGCATGTAAAAGTGATACAATGTTTCTGTTTTTTTCTGAGTTCCTGACTAGTTTTTTTCAATTGAAATCAAATGCTCTCTTGACTAAAACTGTGCTATGTTGTGTTCAGTAGTGAAGTCTTCATTTTTAAGCAGATTTCCTGAAGCTCTGAAAGCTTTTAAAGAAAGTGTCTCATTCTTTTAGCAGGATGTACAAAGTTAGATACCTGCTTTGTTCACTGTGCATTGCATATGTAAAAAGTTAGAAACAGACAAAGTAAGCTGAGTCAAAACCTGTAGTCCTTCTTTTTCTCTATAGCCATGACTATTTCTTCAACTTCAGCCATCTGTAGCACTTCCAACGAAAGTGTATAAGCTTGGTAGACTGATCAATGGCATTTGGTGGAATAGCCACATTGTAGGGAGGGTACTGAACACAGCAGTGTAGCCTGTAAAGGCAGCTAGAGGACAAGCAGCTCACTCATCCAGCCATACTCTAGATAAAATGCTGAAACAGCCTGAGGTGGTAGAGCCATATCACTATAGTGAAATAATGAGGGATTATAAATATTACTCCTTGCCTTTGCATGTATTCAAGGGTGTTTTGTGCTAAATTACTGTCTTACTCATGTGCTTCTTGAAACCCCTCACTGAGGGACTTTTAGGAGAGAACCTTTTACCTTGGAAGGAGTAGGGAGGAGTATATTAATCCAGAACTTGCTGTGTACCCAACTGTTTTGATTGAATTTTAGACATGTATTTTCTTGTGGTTAAGTTGTGCACGGGCAGCTAACATGACATCTTCAGAATATGGATGTGCAGAAAAGGAAAAAAAATACAAATATGTAATCTAAAGTGAAAATTGTAACATTGATTTAGAGGAAATATTACATTTACTTGCTGTAGTTGTTGGTGTAATTAAATTCAAGATGCAATTATTACACTAGATACTGACTTTTAAAACTTCTTGTTCTAGACAAACCAAAGGAGGAGAAGAAGGATACTTTCTTAGAAAAGCTTGCAACTCAAGTTATAAAAAATGTGCAAGTCAAAATCACAGGCATTCATGTTAAATACGAAGATGATGTAAGTAACTGGGACATATTGTCTTCATTTTAAATTGGACTTCAATGCACTTCTGATTCTCTAGTCCATAGAGAAACTGTATTTGCCACCTTGAAAAAGTTGCTGTGGTTTCCTCTGCACCTCTTCAAATAAGTTGCCCCAGATATGACTGAATGCCAGAAATATGGATATGTAAAACAGATGTTCTCTTTCCCCTTGTCCAGTGCTGCCTTTCTCACTTAATGTGGGCAATGTCTGTTCTCAAATATATGCAGTGGATGCACAGAGCTTTTCAGTGTCCTGGGAAGAGTCCAGAACGGCAGAAGCCGAAGGGTTTACAGATGGGTCTGAAGGCAAACTGTTGAAAACACTTAATTGATGAACAAGAATGCTTGGTTATATGAACCAAACTGGTATTACTAGTTTTACCTTCTTTTACTGAAACGATTAAGCAGTTTGTTATGAGACAGTTGAATTTAAAATAAAAGCACTGGATAATAGGGTATTTCTCAAACATTTCTTTAAAACTGTTTTCAGAGACACTCAAGTTAAAGAGGTTATAGAAGTGCATATCATAAGGTGATATAGCTGATTGAGATTTGGTACTCAATTTTTTTTTCCTGTATGATAATGTTAGAATCCAAAAGAAAATTTTCAGTTTGAGCTGAAGTTCTAAGTCTTAACACTACAGCCTTATTAGTTTTGGCCTATCTTAGTGGGTTCCAGTAATGTTTCAGTTAGATTTACTAAGCAAAGAAGAGTTCTGCTCAGAACAGTTGAGGATTTCAGTCAACTTTAAAGGATACATCTACCTGCAGCAAGAGAAATAAATACCTGTTGTTTTTCTGTTTTTGTAGATCACAGACCCACAGTGTCCGATTTCCTTGGGAATGACGTTGGGCGAGCTTAGTTTACTGGTAATGTGTGTGTGAATGCATGTTCTTGTGTGTTCAGTTTGCTTGTCTTTGGAGTAGCAGAAAGGAAAAGGAACATAGTAAGAAGATAATGTGACAGTGTGCATACAGCTGGAAGTGAAGACAATCTTTTATTCATGCAAATAGTACTGGCAGTTTGAGCAAGCAGAAGGGAAGAGGATCGAGGAACACAGCACTTTCTGAGACTTGGTGATTTGTTCTAATGATCTGAGTGACCTGTGAAACTGGGCAGGTTATGTCCAGGTATAGTAAGTGAGGACAAACATTGCATCATGATGATCAAGAATTTGGTATTTTGCCAGGCCTTTTGAGAAATGGGGAGAGAAAATTTCGGCTAACCTCTCTTTGCCATAAAATGCTGTTAAGCATTTTATGGGTAGGATGAGGAATTGAATAGCAAAGTGTGAAAGTAAACTGACAGATTTTTGTATGTCATCTTGATATGTGTATATGCAGAAAAACTGGATGCATTTGTTTCTTGGAAGCATAGGATAAACCCACAAATGTGTTAGCTAAGATGCACAAAATTGCTTTTATCACTTTGAACTT
>WBNO01014294.1:0-18617 GCA_013400575.1 Peucedramus taeniatus | reverse complement strand
TTCTCCCAAATTTGCCCTAAGACACCCACCAAGATGGCATTGGCAGAATATGTGGCTTACTTGGCCCAATGCTATTGGGGTGGATGCCTTTTGTTCATCCTTAGCCAGGCCCGGAGATCCCTTTTGTACGTATCAAATTGGTATCCCACTGAGTAACTTTACCAGTTTTGCAAAATGGGTAGGAGCTAGAGGAAAGCCATATGTGGAAGCAAATAGATCAAGTTCAGAGAATCGTTGGTGTAACATCACCAGAGGTGGTACAAAACTGGACATATGCAAAAGGTTGGGGATTAAGCCAAATGGCGAAGGCTTCCAAGCAAATATGATAACACAATCACTGAATGAAAGTGGACTAGAAGCCCAAGAACTAGACCTGTTAGGATCGGTTCTTGGGAATTATTGCTTGTTTTTTAACTATTTTCTGGACCCAAAACCAACTAATCTGAGCAATATTCTAGTCCCACATCCCAAAAAAAAATAGCGTCATCCTTAATCCCAATTCTTCATGGTGTAAGAACATGACCAAATACTGCCACAATTGGACTTATCTTGGCAGTGCTGGTGCAAATGCGACCGTAAGAAAGCTTCCACCAGGTATCTTTTTAATCTGTGGGGATAGAGCCTGGCCCGCAATTCCGAGTAATCTGTTTGGTGGACCTTGTTACCTGGGGAAACTAACCATGTTTACCCCTGACATGTGAGAAATGCTGAATCAGACTATCTGGAGAGCAGGACATAGCAGAAGAACTGAAAGAGCAATCACAAGTCTAGTATCTACTTGCAATGATCGTGTAGAGTTTTGGGGTGCTCCAGCAAGAATCATAGCATCATGCCTTGCTCCAGGTGTTGCAGTTGCTCAAGCTTTGACTACACTGAATAATTTGGGATGCTAGACAGCTAAACAACTGAACGCAACTTCAGCTATTCTAAATCAAATGCTCACTGATGTAGATAGTATTAGACATGGCACACGGCAAAATAGAGCTGCTATAGATTTTTTGTTGTTAGCACATGGGCATGGGTGTGAGGAGTTTGAAGGGATGTGTTGTATGAACCTCTCTGACCATTCTGCATCCATTCACAAGAAACTCAATCAACTGCAAGATAACATGAAGAAATTGACTGTGAATGACTGGGGTTTGGACGAGTGGTTTGAGGGATGGGGAATAACTGTGTGGTTGAAAGATATTGTAAAGGGAACTTTGTTAGTTTTAGTAGTCATTATTTTATCGCAAGGACTAGATAACAGAGGATTGTGAAACACCTGGACTGTAACCAATCACAGATGCTGAGAAATGGAGGCAGAAAACAAGGAAGCAAGACAAAGGCACCAATCAGGAAGTGTGTACTTAGTAGTTTGTAGAATCTATAAAAACGAGTGTAATGTAAACAATAAACGGCTTCTGCTTGATCATATAGGTCAGTTGTTCAGGGGTCCTGGATTTCCCACAATACAACCTAACCCTCTTTCCTATGCCCATGTGCCCAGTTCCCCCATTCAGTTCTATGGCTCAAAATGGCGCCTGCCTCATGGGCGGAGCTGCCATTTTGAATGATCATTTTGAATGATCTGGCATGAAATTTCCCATTCTAGCCACACAAAATGGTGCCTGTGATCCTCCTCCTTCCTTCCCCTATCCCGCCCCTGCACTGGGCCCCGGCCCTGCATCAAGTCCCACCCCCACATCGAGACCTGCCCCCATGTCTATGGAATCCTCTGAATCTTTCCCCCTCAGGGAAATCCCCAGAGCATTGCCTTGGAGAGACTTACCATAGAGTTTACCCCACCTGGGCGGACAGAAGGGATTTCCTCATGGACGATGGCTTAACAGTGACCCATCTCAGTTCCTTTCCCCATGTGTTCTAACTTCCCCTGGTTTCTCCTTTCCCTGTTTCCTCATTGGTTGTGATACCCCTGGTGGCCGGCCCCATCTTCCCTGAAAGCCAATGCCCTTTGCCCCGCCCTTGGTACTGCCCCTGTGCCCTCTCTTACTTAACCTTGTGCATAGCACATGGTCTTGTCTTTTGTCTCTGGTTTCCCTTTGGCGTGCTGAAATAAACCTCGCTGGAACTAACCATACAAAAGGCCCTTCTGCCTCTCTTCACTGATCTTGCCGTGGTGACTGGCATGTGTGGACTTGACTGCTTTGCCTGAATGCTTACCGAAGTGGCTGTTACCAAATCCTGTCTCTGCATACCCTTCAGAGGTTTGAGCCAACATTTCCTCACAGATGCTCAGAGACTGAAGATAGACAAATCCCACCTCCTGCTAACACCATGAAGACTAAAACCAGCAAAAGCATCCAAGTGGTATAAGACATTACAATTTGGTGCAGTTTGAAAGCTGTGACATTAGCTACCATTACAGGCAATATTTACAAGCACAGGTATAGTCCTATCCTAATAGGGTGAAAATATTTTTTAATTGGAAGCAGCTTTTGAATATCAACTAGAAGATGATGTTAACATGTGACACTACACCCAAGCCACATAGCCATGACTTCAGCACCTGGGTCAGTTGGACACTTGAAGACCACCACTATAAGTTGCAAGATACCATTTTACAAAAGATAAAGTCAAAGAATTTTGGACTTCTATAAAGGTAAATAGCATAAGGACTTTACATATTTTCATCCACTTCAGTAAAAAATTAAAAATTAGAACTGATATTACCTGAAAAGGAGAAAAAATTAATAACTATCACTTCTAAAGTGAATCCAGGAAAGAACAGCAGTAAAATACATTTTGGGAAATATGCATGATTTTAGATCACTCATTTGAACAGTCAAATACAGGTTTTTCAGCCAAACAGATATTAAAGAAGACTGCAGGGAAAAAAAAACTCTAAGCAAACTTGCTAAAACATGAGACAGAGGGGTTAGAAATTAAAAGGTAATTGATTGAGGATAGCTGTTTTAGTCGATGTATATTGCTTAACATTTGCTGTGCTTGCAAGGCAGGATACTTGCCTGAGAAGACTGGACAAAAGAATGCAAGGATATCTTGATAAGGAGAACTGCTTACCCAAAAACAAGATGGAAGGAATGCCAGACTTGAAAGGCTGCTGAAGAAAAGAGGGGCTCCTCAGACCCTAAACTGGCCTAAACCAGCCCTGTGGTTTGAACTGTGACCAAGAGTCTGGAGAGGATGTGCAGGGAAGGGAAGGTGAAAAGTTCATCCTGACGAGGATGAAGAAAACCCACTTGCCTTCCTCCCCTGCAACCACCAGATGACCATCAGAGATCACTGTGCAAACACAGAAGGACTGATAAGCTAATTATAATACGAAGCAGGGCTAGGCGGAGCTAGGAAATGAATATGCGTGGATCTATTGTGAAACTTGATGCATATGTAACATTTTAGGGAATAAATAGAGGGTTAAGTTTCTTGGGAGGCGTGCACATCTGTGAAGAAATACCACATGGGCCTGGCGCTGAATAAATACATACCTACTTTACAACTTATGAGTTGTGGAATCTTTCGGCGTATCAACTATACTGAGCTTAATTACTGATCACACGAAGCAGTTATGTCTGTTTCTCCATGCAAATTTAAATCTCCAACCTAGAAGGTGGTATTCTTACATTTTCATAATAAGGGTCAAGAATCTCAAGTATCCTGAAGCCAATTTAAATGATGATCTTAATTTTATGGGTTTTTTTTCTCCCATGGTAGAGTTTATAGGGATTTATGAGGCTCAGCTGATTGTACCTTCTTTTTCCTGCCTGGATACCATGGATTCCAGGGTCATTTCAGCATCTGTGCTTGTGTGTAGTGCTGTAGTCCTCACAATGACAGTATGACTCTTCATCCCTTTCTAGCTGCTGGTCTGCTACAGCTGCAGGTTAGAGGAAGAAATCTTATCATAAGCATTAAAAGCACAAAATTCCTTCAGGAAGTGTCATGACAAAAGCTTCATTTTTCCCATACTGAGAAGCTGACATGACTTAAGGAATCTCCTGTTGAGTCAACAGTTGATCTCGCTTGATGTAACCAGCAGGGTCCATGACAGTATCCAGCATAAAAAAAAGGCAAGTATACTGACCTCTCTTTTCAGTCTTGTGGCTTGACTCTTTTTCTTCCTCATCGCTGCTGGAGTTCTCTGTTTTTCCCTTTATTTCTTCCAGCTGGTCCAAGTTAACCCATCCAACCAGCTCAAAATTATGACTCACCTTAAAATAAATGTTTTTTTCAATAAACACCATCATCAGCTTTTGAAAAAAAACAACCCACCAACAAAGCTATAGGCTAAAATGGGAAATTTATCAGGCATCTAGTCAAATTAATACATTTTCCTTCAAATGAAATGGCATTCTCTGTTAATGGTACTTCATTCCTTTTTTATACTAAACACTGCCATTTGTCTTCTCAAAATGGTCTTATTATTTGAGAAGGTTCCCTCATTTTGAAGTACAGAAAATAAAAAATCCAAGGAATGCTAAGCACTTTTTTGTATCCCTCCTTTCATGGGAGTGTAAAACTGATAGGATCAAATATGACTTTTGCACAACAGCACTGCAGAAAAATAATTTTGTGAAAGTTTTATTCCTCTCCATGTGTGAAAAGATGGGACCTGAGTGATCACTTTGACAGACAGACAAAGTAAAGTATTCTTATGGACATCTGGGGATGGGGGGCATAGAATGGGGGAATATCTGCCCTAGTGTGGGTTCTCCACAGACTGGAGTCCCTTAGAGAGTATCTGCTCTACCATATGGAACCTCTTACTCCTCTGTTGTTTCCTCCAATTCTCTCCTCCTCTCACTTTCCTTGTTCTCTTTGCATTCCCGTCTTCTTTTCCCATCATTTTCTGCCCTTTTTAAAATATGTTTTCACAGAGGCGCCATCAGCTTCACTCATGGGTTCATCTTTGGCCAGTGGCCCATATTCTCTGTGCCACTTAGGGTTGGGGGAGAAGGTAGAGGAGTTGCAAAGGAAAGAATGAAGTTGAGCTTGGGAAAAATAGGCAAGAGGGAGGGAGAGGTGTTTAAGGGTTTTTTTGGTCTTTGTTTTTCACCATCCAACTCGATTTTAATTGTCAATAAATTAACTTAATTTTCCTCAAGTCAAGTCTGTTTTGCCCCTGACAGTAATCACAGAAACAAAAAATGGGGAAGATTGGAAGGGATCATAGTAGTTCATATGGCCCAACCTCCCTGTTCGATCAGGGTCATCCCAGAGCACATTGCACAGGATTGTGTCCAGATGGTTCTGGAATACGTCCAGGTAGGGAGACTCCACATTCTTTCTGGGCAATGTGTGTCAGTGTTCAGTCACTGCACAGGGAAGTTCTTCCTCATGTTCAGGTGGAACTTCCTGTGCATCAGTTTCTGGCCGTTGCTTCTTGTCCTGTTCCTCAGCACTACCAAGAAGAGCCTGGATCCATCTTCTGACACCTCCCTGCAGACACTGACAGGCACTGATGAGGTCCCCTCTCAGTCATCTCTTCTCAAGGCTGAACAGGCCCAACTCCCTCAGTCTTTCCTCATAAGAGAGATGCTCCAGTTGCCTCATCATCTCCATAGCTACTGCTGGACCTGCTCCAGGAGTTCCATGCCTCTCTTGCACTGAGGAGCCCCAGAGAACTGGACACAGCACTCCAGATGTGCATCACCCAGGCTGAGTAGAGGGGCAGGACCATCTCCTTCAACCTGCTGGCAATGTACCCCATGATCTCATTTGCCTTCTTGGCCACATCTGCACACTGCTGGCTCATGGACAGCTTGTTGTCCACCAGGACCCCCAAGTCCTTCTCTGCAGAGCTGCTTTCCAGCAGGTTGGCCCCCACCCTGTGCTGGTGCATGGGGTTATTCTTCCCCAGGTGCAGGACCCTGCATTTGCCTTTGTTGAATTTCAGATGGTTCCTCTCTGCCCATCTCTCCTACCTGTCGAGGTTCTTCTGAAGGGCTGCCCATCATTTGGGGGTATCAACCACTCCTCCTAGCTTTGTGTCATCAGAAAACTTGCAGAGGAGGCACCTGCTCCTTCAGTCATCGATGAATAAGTTAAACAATACTAGGCCCAGTATTGAGCCCTGGGGGACACCACTAGTGACAGGCCTCCAACTAGACCCTGTGCCAGTGATCACGACCCTCTGGGATCTGCCGTTCAGCCAGTTCTCAACCCACCTCACTGTTCAGGCATCCAGTCTGCACTTCCTGAGTTTGACTATGAGGATGCTGTGAGAGACTGTCAAAAGCCTTGCTGAAATCCGGGTAGACAATATCCACGGCTCTCCCCTCATCCATCCAGATAGTTGTTTCATCGTAGAAGGCAATCAGGCTGGTCAAGCATGATTTCCCTTTAGTGAATCGATGCTGACTGCTCCTGATCACCTTGTCCTCCATATAGGTAGAGATGGCCTCCAGAATGAGGTGCCTCATCACCTTTCCAGGGATTGAGGTGAGGTTGACTGGCCAGTAGTTCCCTGGGTTCTCCTTCTTGCTCTTTTTTTAATATTGGGGTGACATTCCCTTTCTTCTAGTCCTCAGGCACCTCTCCTGATCTCCACGACCTTTCAAAGATGATCATGAGTGGCCTCGCTGTGGTGTCTGCCAGCTCTCTCAGCACCTCCTGGATGCATCGCTTCAGGGCCCATGGACTTGTGGATGTCAAGTCTGTCTAGGTGTTCTCTGACCCAAATTTCCTTGACCAAGGAAATGTCTTCCTCCCACCATTCCTTTACCCTGCTCTCCTGGGTCAGAAATCCCTGAAGGCTGGTCTTGTCAGTGCAGACTGATACAAAGGTGGTATTCAGTAACTCTGCCTTCTCTGCATCCTCTGTCACTAGGGTTCCCCCTGGATTTAGTAATGGGTCCACATTATTCTTAGTTTTCCTTTTGTTATTGTATTTGAAGGAGCCCTTCTTGTTGTCTTTGTTGTCCTTGGCCTTCCTCATCTCATTTCTACTTACTCTGACAACTTCTCTAGATTTGTTCCAAGTGGCCTGACCCTGCTTCCATCTCCTGTGTATTTCCTGCTTACGCTTGAGTAATGACAGGAGTTCCTTGGTCATCCATGCAGGTCTCTTGCCCCTTTTGCCTAACTTCTTGCTGATCGTGATGCATCATTCTTGAGCCTGGAGGCAGTGTTGCTTGAATAGTGACCAGTTCTCTTGGACCTCCCTTCCCTGCAAGTGCCCATTCCCAAGAAGATCCCTGAGGAGGCTAAAATCAGCTCTCCTGAAGTCCATGGTTGCGATCTTACGTGCTGCCCTGCTTCTTCCTTGCCTGATACTGAACTCCACAATCTCATGGTCACGGCAGCCAAGGCTGCCCCCAGCCTTCACATCTCCAACAAGGCCTTCCTTGTTTGTTAGTATAAGGTCAACCAGAACACCATTCCTTGTGGGATCCTCCACTACCTGTGATAGGAAGTTGTCATCAGTGCTTTTCAAGATCCTCCTGGACTGTTTGTGCTTCACTGTGTTGCTTCTCCAGCAAATGTCAGGGTAGTTAAAGTCCCCCACAAGAACCAGGGCCTGTGACTTTGAGGCTGCTTCAAGCTGCCTGTAGAAGGCCTCATCCCCTTCTTCCTCCTGCTCAGGCAGCCTGTAACATACACCCACAATAGTCACCCTTACTAGCCTGCCTTTTTTCTTAACCTATAAGCTCTCAAATTGCTCATTGTCCACCCCAAGACAGAGCTCCATACATTCCAAGTGTAGCCTCACACAGAGGGCAACTTCACCACCACACCTTCCTAGTCTGTGTCTCCTAAACAGGGTGTGGCCCTTCATGACAGCATTGCAGTCATGTGAGCTATCCCAATCACAATGAGATGAAAGCCCTGTGACTGCACACAGATTTCTGGTTCCTCCTGTTTGTTCCCCATACTGCATGTGTTGCTGTATAGGCACTTTATAGAGGTATTTGAGTACGCCAATATCCCAGTGGGGGTGCAAGGGAATGCCCCATAGTCTTGTCTTGTGGTGACATCTTTGGCTGCTTGTGCTTGCTTGAGGCATCCCCTCTGAAGTCTCCTTTTGCTACTTGGGTGGTCACTATAGTTCTCCCCTTCCCACACTTTATCTGTCAAGTCTGGCTCTGTCCCATCCATCTCCCTTCCAATCTAGTTTAAAGCTCTCTCAACAAGCCCTGCTAACTCCTGAACTAAGAGCCTTTTCCCCCTTTGAGACAGGTGGACCTCATCTGTTGCCAGCAGGCTCAGTGTTGTATAAACTAACCCATGATTAAAACCCCCAAAATTCTGCTGGTAACACCAGTCTCAATGCCACATGTTCACCTGCATGATTTTCCTATTTCTTGCCCCATCATTCTCTGAAACTGGCAGGAGAAAAGAGAACATGGTTTGTGCTCCAGTTCCCTTGACCAGTTGTCTCAGGACCCTGACGTCCCTCTTGATTGTCCTCAGACTTTATGTTAGGACTTCATCGGTACCCACCTGGAAAACCAGTAGCAGGTTAGTCAGTGGGCTGTACGAGGCTGGGAAGTTTCTTGGTGATGTCCCTTACCCAGGCACCAGGGGGACAGCACATCTTCCTATGGGTTGAGTCCAGTTGGCATATTGGACCCTCCATTCCTCTCAAAAGGGAGTCATCAATGACTACTACCTTTCTTTTTTTCTTAACTGAGGAGGTCATGATGCAAGGGATAGGCTACTCTGCCCTGGGTGACCCTTCCAACCCAGATGGACTTTCATAGACTTTCTCATTTCCCTGGTCTTCATATTCCAGGGCCTTGCACCTATTGTATAAGGGCACCTGGGGAGGTGGGGTAGGTTGGGAGGGGATTTGTCTGCCACCCCAAGCAGAACCTGGTTTCCATTCCCCTCCGTCACTAAGGTCCCCTCCTTCTGCCTGGTGGTGAGAGGGTAGGGGATCCATTGCTTCTTGTGAAGTAGATGGTGGGTCCATTTGTCTAAGGCATGGTAGAGTGCAGGTCCACCAGTCAGACTCCCCATTACTTCTTGAATCTTTCTACTTCATCTCTCAGTTCCACCAGGCTGATCAGATTGCCCACCTGATCACACCTCACACAGCTGTTTTCTCTGCTGCCCTCTGAGAGCAGTGCCAAGCTCTGGCATTCCCTTTCAGCCTGAGACCTGGACCCCTGCATGCTTTTGTGGGTGCTCCATCTGAGTTGCCACATCCTTTGTGGTACATGCAGAGGAAGCAACTTTTGTCTGAGTGGACACCATACCTGATCTCTCTTGGTGAGGGTGATGATCATCAACTGAACTAAGGGCTTTAGATGCAGCACCTCAGAGCCCTGCCTGCATGAACTGCCCACACAAGCTGACACATCCACACTACTGATCACTTGTGCTCCCGTGCTCCCTGGGGCAGGTTTTGTACGGGTAAGGATGGGTGCTGTCCCTGCTGGCACTGTCCATGCTGAGTCAGAGCTGCCTCTGAGTCACAGCTCCACAGATTCCCGCTCCCTGCTCGGGAGTAGAGACTGGGGCGTCTCTCTCTGCTGTGGTATCAAGGTCTTGCCGAATAGGAAAGCTCTCCTCCTTCCCTAAGAGCGATCCTTGGCTCCAGAGCTCATCTGTCTGTGCCATTCACCTTGGAGTCTTCGCTGAAATGCTGCCTGCCCATGGGAAGTGGTGAAGGAATTCCTTGTTTTGCTTTGCTTGTGTGCATGGCTTTTGCTTACCTTATTAAACTGTCTTAGCCCACAAGTTTTCTCACTTTTACCCTATCAATTCTCTCCCCCATCTCACTGGTGGGGGACAGAGTGAGCAGCCATGTGAAACTTAGCTGCCCACTGAGGTTAACCCACAATACTCCCCCTGTCCTTTTTGAGGAGGAGGAGTGGGAGAGTGACTGGGTAGGCCTCTTCTTGCCAGCCAGGATCAACCCACAACTCAATGGTTTATCAGCAAATAGTAAGCTACCCTAAATACAGTACTGTGTTAGTATCATGTTCCTAGAACTGATAGCTATGTTAAGGTGCTATAACTTAACAAGTTACCTATTAGATTTAAGCAAAGAAGGCCACATGCATGGCACTTACAGTGTCTCAGCTCATGCACAGAAACTCTTTAAGATGCCAGTAAGCCAGGTGTGCACCTGAGCCCAGAGAGTGGGCACAAATTAGACAGATAACATTTACAAATGATTAAAGAAAGATCACAAAATCACAGAATATGCTGAGTTGGAAGGAACCCACAAGGATCATTGAGGCCAACTCCCAGCCCTGCACAGGACCATCCCCAAGAGTCACATCATGTGTCCAAGAGCATTGTCCAAACACTTCTTGAAGTCTGTCAGGCTTGGTGCTGGTGACCATTCCCTGGAAAGCCTGTTCCAGTGCTCACCCACCCTCTGGGGGAAGTACCTTTTCCTAATATCCAACCTAATCCTCCCCTGACATAACTTAAGGCCATTCCCTAGGGTCCTGTCATTGGACACCATACAGAAGAGATCAGTGCCTGCGCCTCCTCTTCCCCTCACAAGGAAGTTGTAAAATGGGATGAAGTCTCCCCTCAGTCACCTCTTCTCCAGGCTGAACAGACCAAGTGACCTCAGCGACTCCTCATATGGCTTCCCCTCAAGGCCCTTCACCATCCTTGTTGTCCTCCTTTGGATGCTCTCTAATACCTTAATATCTTTCTTATATTGTGGTGGCCAAAACTGCTCACAATATTCAAGGTGAGGCTGTCCCAGTGCAGAGCAGAGCAGAGCAGGACAATCTCCTCCCTTGACTGGCTGGTGATACTGGGTCTGATGCCCCTCAGGACACAGTTAGTCCTCTTGGCTGCTAGAGCACTGCTGACTCATATTCAACTTGTCATCGACCAGGACCCTCAGGTCTCTTTCTGTGTCACTGCTTTCCAGTGTCTCGTTCCCCAGTCTGTCTGTACATCCAGGGTTGCCCCGTCCCAGGCACAGAATCCAGCACTTTCTCTTGTTGAAATTCATATGGTTGGTGATTGCCCAGCCCTCTAATTTGTCGAGGTCTTTCTGCAAGGCTTTCCTGCCTTCGAAGGAGTCAACAGCTCCTCCCAGTTTTGTATCTTCTGCAAAGGGAACTTGCTCCCTTACTACAGGCAGTTATCACTTCAGGTTTTCAATGGAGAGAAGAGACACCCGAGTAGAAAGAATATCTTCCCTGCCTGACGCACTCTCAGTCAGAGGGGTGGGGAATAGTGTTTCCTGGATCCCATAGGATTCTTGCTGTGGTCATTGGGGCATATGCAACATCTCAGATACCAGTTACACCGTAGAAAGATTTTCAAGTAGCAATAAGGAGCAATAAAGGGAGGCAAGAATACCAAGCCAACATAAGTTCACAATGTTAATTTTTAAAATGCAGTCAGTTTTGTTGGTACTTTTGACAGTAATTTTGCCTTTGTTTTGGGGGTGAGGGGCAGTAAATGTTATTCAGTCAACAAAGTGTGAATACATTTTTAGTGAGAATCAAGCAGCTCAGTTCCTGATAGTTGTATTCAATAAGTTCCCTTCCCAAAAACTAATTAAAAAAATACTCTGCAAACATGATGCAGTTCTAGAATTTTGCTACTGTCACAGCAACACAGATGAGAACTACAGAAATCCAAAGCAAACAGAAGTCTGTGGAAAGCTTTCTAGTGAATTCTTCAAGTATGGATCAAATCTGCACTCAGAAGGTTCAACATAAACACCAAAGTAGCCTTAACTTAAGCAGCAAGTATAACAAGCTTCTGTTTTTCCCTTGTTAAATGTAAACTGAATGTACTGACTTGCATCATTAGAATATGTATGGCATGTCACTTTTTCCGAGTTGCCAGAGCAATCTTACACTTTGGAAGCTCCTGTGTCTTAGAGTGTCTGAATCACACAGCCTTAATGTTGTTTCATAACTTAAAAAAATCCCCTCACAATACATAAAAATACTTTTTCCAGATAATCATGCTCTACATTGAATAGTCAGTGAATTTTGGTCAATCTCAGCAGCTTTAGAAACTCACAATCTTGAATTTCTGAAAAAATACAGAACTTGAGAGAAATTTAAGTCCAGCACAGGAACCTTCTCCAAATTTTGAAAGAAAAAACACAGGTTGGCTACTCAGAGTGGACATGCAAATAAACTAGATATAGCATTTACAAGAAGTAGCTTGTTACAAATTAAATCACTTTGGATGTTACCTTGTGCTCATCTTGAAGATGAGTGTCCAGCTCCTCTGTGTATTTGGTCTCATAGTAGCAGAGTTGACATTTGTAAGGTTTAAGTTCATTGTGCTTCTTTATGTGTTGCTGCAAACTCTCATCACTAGAGCAGGTAAAGGTACACTTATCACAGTGGAAAACAACTCCCTGCAAGTGTTCTGACCGTTTGGAATGGCAAACTTCAATGGGAACAACCCGCTCTTCTGTGGGGAGACAGGAATGGTTATTAAGTTTTAAGAAATAAAAAACATCAGGCAATCTGTCAACAACTTGTAACATACCATCCACAGAAGAAACGGGATCTACTATTTGTGTATGCAACCCATCTACTGAGCTAAAACTGGACCAACAAAGAAATACAAGAAAATTCCCTTTCTATACAGGCAGAGTTAATCCTAAATGACTACAAATGCAGGTGTCCTTGCAAATGTAGCCACTTATCAGGTGAACAGGATGGGAAGATGACATTTGGGGCAGATAAGGGTGTTGGGGTAGATTTGTGAGACTGAGTAGCAGAGCCTAGGAATATAAAAGCAGACAGAAATCAGTCAGACCAAGCTCTATTCTGGTTCAACACATGGCAGAAGTCACTAAAAGGTGCTAGAACTGTAATAAACAGGGAACATATAGGGTGATTCCCAATACATCAACCTCCCAGCTTCTGATGGTCAGAGCTGGTATTGTCACCTTCACATTTAATGCTACTCACTGTGAAGCAGTATCTTCTCCTGAAGGTGGTTCTGCAAAGATCAGCCAGGGGCAGAAACTTTCAATTACACCCTCAGCTTTTTAATAGTTAAGATTCAAAATCCACACATAATTTCATGCTTCACACAATTCTGATTATGCTACAAGCATGCATTGAAAATGCTCTCAGTGAGTTATTAAACTCTCTACTTCCTTCCTCTCTTGTAAAACACACACGTTTAATAGGGCATCACAATTTAACTCAGTCTTTCTAAAGAGCCAAAATCCTGATGTGTTCAACATTCATCCACTGTGGTTCTCTGCTTTCAGCAAAGGATCACCAGAAGATCTTCACTACAACTTTTGTTACTGAACTGTCCAACACTGAAATTTATTACTATTATTTCTTATGGATTGCAGATTAAAGAAATAGTTTGATTTTCCTGATAAAGATCATCATTAATTATACCTTAAAACAAACAAACAAAAATAAACCCAGGTCTGATTCTTAGAGGGTAAACATGAAGGGTAGGGGACTTGTGTGCATTGACACATCTCTTATAATTTCTATAAGGAGGCAAGAGCTACAGAATTCATCCATTTGTCTTTGTTCACTGCATAACCTCCACTGCACATGAACCTAATTTTCCACAGCCCATCTAATATTACACCCTCCTCAGTTTGTTCTCCTCTTTGTGCTCTCCTTTTTTTGAACATGGAAGTTTTCCTATCTCAGAACCTTCTCTTTGTGCACTCTAAAAGGGGAAATTTCCTCCAAAGCTATATCTGAGACCTGAAAACTTGTGGTTCCTCTCCAGCTAAAGAAGTTGCAAAAAAATGCTGAGATGTGTCAAGTGGGAAAAGTGTTCTAAGAGATAAGAGGAGTTAAAGCTGGTTTTGAACACATAACAAGAATATTTTAAAAGGTATTTAAAACTCTGTGCAATTGGATTCACCGAATCAAGTTAACTCGCTTTTAAAAGTGAAAAAAAGTTCTGACAAAAAGTTTTTAAAAGAGAAACTATTTAAAGCATTTGAAAATTATATTTTTTTTTCTCTAGCACATGACACATATTTTAAAAAACATTAAAGCAGTGGCTGGTATAAAAGATTTTATCCACCATGTCAGAGGAATGCACCATCCTAATTACTATTAGTAAAACCTATCATCTCACTATCACTTCCCTATGCCTGACAAATCACAGACAACACAACATAGACTGACTTCCCAGCCTTATCTTGTGCTTGACTTATTACCATGGATCTGCTTGGCAGTCACTGGATCTGTTTCTGAGCAGTTGTCCTGGTTCAAGCCCAGATCAGGGGGAGGGGGCATGTCCAAGACATTGTGTTATTCAGTATCACCTTATGTCATTACTAGAGGCCGAAGAAACATGCTCCTTCTTTCACTTCCGGGAAGAAGGGCGACTCTTTCCAGTGAAAGAAGTGTTGCAGTGGGGAATCCATTGGCTATTGTTCCTTTTCTCAGGGTCCCACCTTGTTGGGTGGACCTCAGTGAGCATTTTGCATATGAATCACCTTCTCTTTGTACACTTTTGTTATTAGTATTGTTGCTGTTACTCCTCATTTTCTTATCTCGTTGTTTCCAGTAAATTGTTCTTATCTCAACTAGCAATCTTTACCTTTTGTCTCCTACTGGAGGAGGGGAGATGAACAGCTAGTGGTTTTCTTTTTAGTGGGAGTACTAAATTGTAGAATACCATTCCTAAACCATGACAGCCTTAATTGGCACCCAATGTGAAGAACCAAGGGTTGAGATAACAACAGATCTGCCCAGAGCGGGTTGAAAACAAATTTGATCTAAGCATTTGTTGTATTAGGTACAAAGCCATCGGTCACAATCTTGCTTGGTCTGTTCATGTGGGTGTGGTACCTAACCCTGTATATGTTTCCATATATGCACTATGTGCCTATCACAGTGCTCTTTTTCAGAGCAGGGTTTAGATGTGCTTTGTTGCTGTAGTGTGTGATAGTAACTTATGACATGCTAACATCAAGGGCAATGAGGGTCATTTGTAATGTGTATTCGGTGTTGCTCTCCTGCCTTGGCCTTGGCTGCTACCTCTGGGAATTCATTAATAACTGTACCCGGGTCTGGGAGGGGGAAGAAGGGAAAATTAGTTTACACAGCCTTTCACTCCCTTTTCCTCCTTCAGGCCTGTTACAGCAGTTTTTGAGAATTTTGAATTCCCTTTGGATGTTAAGGAAAGCCTGTTCTTGTTGCTAAGTCTGCCTGTCTCCTCAGTGAGATCCACACCAGGTTTAGAGTCCAGATAAAGATTTCTAGGGAGGTTATTCAGAGATCTGCTACGAGGGTGGATAGTCATAAATGGCATGGAAGTTGGGAGGACATGCAGCAGTATTTGGAGGACTTCTGTCTTCCAATGATATGGGAGTTCATCCCTGAACAACTATAGGACCCTGTTAAAGTGATAAAATATGTGAAGAAAAAATTCTATTGCAGCTGCAGGAACACACAGAATTATGCAATATGCTGGGCCCTGGCTATTATTTATTGAACACTGCTTGATACTAGACAGCATCATCAGGACAAGGAGGAAAGGAGAGCAACTGGCCTGTAGCAGTCGCCTCTACACAGAAGAAGAAATACCAGACCAAATCAGGTCACGTACTGAGGGATCAAGAGGAAGCAGGGCCCTCAGAACAGAAGGAAGAGGCAGGGCCAGGGATAATGATTTGATCTATCCCCAGGTGAGCTGAGAGATGTGTGAAAAGATTTCAGATGCCAGTCAGGTGAACCCCTGGTGACATGGCTGCTCTGATGCTGGGATATCATGGCCCACAGTATGAAACAAGGTGGTAGTGAAGCCAAGCAACTGGGATCCCTGTCCCAGGATGCAGGCATTGACAAAGGCAGGGGGAAGAGGATGGAAGCTCTCAGACTCTGGAGGCAACTCCTGTGAAGAATGAGGGAAAGGTATCTTTTCAAGGATGATTGTTTTTTGCACTGAGACAAGAAGGGAGCACAGTATCCAGTATTTGAGAGGATTCAAATAACAAGCAGTCTCCTATAAATCTAGATGAAGTCCAGACTACACAAACCAGGTGGCAGAAGTTCCTATGGAGCACACCATCGCTGTTTTTTAACTCATTGCTACAGTGATGTAATGGAAATAAGGAGAACAAAGAGTGGATAATTTGGTTACCAAACTCTGACTTTATGAAGAAAGCATCTCTTCTTTAATACGGGCCTGCATCTCATCCATGGGAAAGACTGCCCAAGAATTTCCAGCATTTTAAAGAGGAGTACCAGCAATTTAAAGAAGTATCCCATGCCCTGCCAGTATGGACCAGTGACTGCTATTGGAAGCAAGCACCCTCCTGCTTAAGAGAGACATGTGAACATACCACGAGGTAACCTGTGGTTTTAACTGCATGACCACAGAGAAGACATGAGGAAGTGGGATGGAGTCATGTTTTGATACTGGTCAAATGCCAGACACCCATGAGAGTCATTCGCTCATCCTCTTCTGCTACAGTTGGGCAGAGGAGGGGGAAAAAAATAATGAAGGGCTCATGAGTTGAGATGACTGGGAGAAAAACACTCTAAGGGTAAAACAGGTTCAAATTTAAAGGTATAAGGTAAATTTATTATTAGTAGAGTCAGAGGAGGATAATGAGAACTAAAATAAGACTTTAAACCACCTTTTTTTTCTCCCCAGCCCCTCCCTCTTTCCCACCGACAGTGCAGGGAGACAGAGCGTGGGGGTTTTGGTCAGTTCATCTTTTTTTTTGTTTGGTCAGGCAGATGAGTCTTTTCTCTGCTATGCTGTGGGGTCCCTCCCACAGGCAAACAGTTTTCCCAAAACTGTTGTGGCATGGGTCACTTGTCCATGGGGTGCAGTCTTTTAAGGATAGGCTGCTCTAGTTTGGAAGCAAGGGCCCTCTATCTCTAGAAGCAGGGGCCCTCTCTCTCTGTTCGGGTCTCCCCCTAGATTACAGCTTTCTCTGGCATCCACCCACTCCAGCATGAGCAATTTTCCCATGGGCTGCAAGTGGACCTCTGCATCCTCCATGGACTTCATGCATTACAGGGGGACAGTTTGTTTCACCATAGTTCTCACCATGGCCTGCAGAGGAATCTCAGCTGTGACGCTTGAAGCACCTCCTCCCCCTCCTCTTTTCCACTGACATTGGTGTCGCCATGTTGTTTTCCCTCACGTGTCCTCACTTCATCCTCTTCTCTGATTAGAAGGTAAACTACTGCTCGTAGGTACCATTGCCAACAAGTTCCACTAATTCAAAGGTTCCTGCAAGATCCCGCAGTGCCAAGAGGTTGATCTCGTCTAGTTTCCGGGTTGGGGAGTCACTTGTCAGGTTTCCTCTGCCGGCCAGGCTGCCCTGCTGCCACCACACGGGCAGTGGCGGCTGCTGTGGTACTGGTGCTATTTAACACCTCTCTTCATGCGGGACGCTGGGAAGGGGAAGCTGCCACAATGCAATGGCGTGGCTGGCTAGGGGGGGCCAGGCAAGCAAGGCTCTCCGTGCACTGTGCCAGGGATGGCCCCCGGCGAGGGTACCTGGCCACCCCTGGAAAAAACTGCTGCTTGGATTTTCTTCTTAAATATGTTATCACAGAGGCGTTACCAACCTCTCTAATTGGGCCAGCTGTGGGAAATGGAAAGATAGAAACTTCCACAGACACAGGAGGGTTTGATCTGCAGCCTTGGAAAAAGCTTGGATTGATGTAAAAAGAAAGTACACAGACATTAAGTAGAAAAATCATAAACTTATGTTTCTATAGTTGTAAGTAAGAATATGCCTTAAGTAAGTGAAAGACTGTATTGATAAGATGGTGAAGGGTTTGTAATGTAGGGGTGTAGTTGTGTGGAGTGAGCTAAGAGTTTAGAAGTTATAATAGAAGCATATGTGTATACGTGTGATAATAGCCCATTGGACAAAAGTATCCGCAGTGTAGTAGAAGTAAGTGAAGGTGATAGTTTAGAAAAGCAAAATAAACTTTGTGGCATCTGTCTATTGGATTAGAAAGTTATATATTGTCTTGTACCAAAGAACTTGTGACTACTTTGAGCTATGACCTACTGCTTGCTCCTTTAAAATCTCACGGCCTCTGAGACTGATGCTTATCCGAGCAATAAATCGTTCTTAGACCAATGATGGTCCCATCCCTTCAATTAAAAGCCGTGATAATAATAGTCAGCAGCATGTCCACTGTAGTCCTGTTCTTTGGCAATTTCTCTAAGCCTTCTGATTGTTTGCATTTTTGTAATGGAGTTTCTCACGCACTTTCATGTAAATAATTATTGTTCTGCATTCTTTCTTGGAATCAGAGAGAGTGATTGACTATTGCCTCATCCAGTGAGGTTGGAGAGGTGGCAACTTCACCCTCCAATCCCTGGTCATTTTAGGAATTCTATAAAAAGGCGAGGTCATGAAATAAAGTTGCTTTTTTTGTTTCCCTGAACGCCAAGAGAATTCTTGTGTTTCATTTTGTGTCGTATTGAGACAGTCCATCTTCAGATCCATTAGAGATTGGCTCTGTTGGAGATGGTGGGAGCTTCTAGCAGCTTGTCACAGAAGCTACCCCTGTGCCCCCCCACTACACTCATGTCCCAGATTGCAAGGCAAGATGTATTCTATTTGCCATCTGTTTGGCAGTTGTCTTCTGTTAAGTGGGCAGTTTTCCTTATCTCTTCCACAACCAATCCTCCCTCGGGGGAGACATCTGCTGATAATAGGCTATTGAATGTCACTGCATGACTGATAAGAACTACAGCATTCCTCCCTAGAGGGAGGAGCCAAACATTCCTAA
>WBNO01014293.1:41988-64507 GCA_013400575.1 Peucedramus taeniatus | reverse complement strand
CATAGAGAACACAATACAACACAAATAGATAAAAATAAATCCAATAAAAATAATGATAAAATGTGAGTAAAGAATCTAAAGGAAAATCAATCTTCATTTTTACTATAAACTATTCAATGAAACCTCATAAAGACTTAGATGGTAGACTCTCTTGGTCTTTTGAAATTTAATAGCTAAATGTTACCTCTGCTTATCTATCTTCTTTCCATTGTAAATGTCTCTTTTTATTGATGGTTTCTAAATTACTGAATGGACATTCAATTGTGTTTTTATCAGCAATCATGGAGTACAGGTTTTCTGTAATTATAAAACTTTCTTAATGACTTTAATGACTTAAAGTTTTTTGTAGGCATGATCCAGAAAAGCAAGTGATATAATTTTTACAGAGTTAAAATAAGAGCAGGCAGGAAAGAGAGATGTACATCAAGTTTTTAATGTACACAGCATGTGGAACAGCTGTAAGTCACTTGAAAATTTTCTGTAGTTGTTAAACTCTAGAGCAAGGGAGGTTGACCTAGGCTGGCTGTCAGACTCCCACCCAGTGACTTTCTCACTGCCCCTTCTTAGTGGGACAGGGGAAGAAAATATGATGGAAAAGCTCAGGAGCTGAGATAAAAGTAGTTTAATTGTAATTTATTGTTTATTATTATAGGCTGCTATGAGGAAAGTTAAGTCCACCACATCCAGAATCAATATATAACTACATCTTAAGTAATCAATTACATGATATAACTCACTCCAAAAGCAGAATAAGGAAGGTAATAAATTATTTTAGCCTAGTATAATGAATGATTCACAAAGAATTTTTTTTAAAACATTTTCAATACTAAAATAAGAAGAGCTAGTTCAGGGTTTCTTAGCAGTGTAGGCAGTTCAGCTTTGCCACTGCATGGATGAAGATCAGATCATAAAGCCCTGGAGAGGCAGATTGTCCTTTGACTGTTGTTGATGGATGGTGCAGAGCTGGTCAGATGTGGCAGCCTGAGAGCCAAGATTGTTAATGCTGGGAGGCCCCTCAGGTCCCCAAGGCCCTGGATGCCCAGACCCCTCACCCAGCAGTGAGAGGGACGGCACATGCACCCCTCATTGAGTGCAGCATAGGTAGAGTAGGCAGCAGCCACTACCTCCTTTCCTGAAGTGGTTTGGAATCAAAGAATTACTGAGTTTGGAAAAGACTTTTGNTTGAAAAAAAATTTTAAAATAATTGAACAAAATAAAAAAAAAAAAAAAAAAAAAAAAAAAACAACAACAACCAAAAAACCCAACCAAAACCAAACAAAAAACCACACACACATGCAAAAAACCCCAAACAAACCAGCAGAAATCCAAACACACATTACCACATTCCTTCTAGAACTAGACCCAAATCTACACCTTCAAATGTTTATGACACAAGGACTAAGGCAAACACAACATCCAGGATAGTGACTGTTACATTACATAATTTTCTACACACATTTATGAAGCTCTATCATAAAGCTGTTCAGAAGGAACTCTACAGCAGGCTGTTCTTCATCAGTAATAAGTAATTTACATTTAATTTCTACCTGAAATTTTTTTCTGGCCATTTAATTACCAGTTTCCTTGCTTGTGGACTTATGTGCATTAATTCTCCTTTAGGCAATTATGTATTGATTTGACTTATAGGTGCACAAATCTACTGGAGAACTTGAGAGAAAAGGTGTTTTGGGAATTTTAGTCCCACCTTGCTACTGACTCACGGTAGGTAATACATATTGTTATGTCTCCTGACATTAAGATGAACATAATGACCATTTTCACCATAGGACTCCTTCAATGCCTGAAAAAATATTTTTGGGAACATTCAACACTTTCTTCTTTTTTCCTTGATTTTCTAGAAGTTTTAATGACAGCAAATATGGTTTTCTGAATACCTCCCAGATGTTAGGACAAACTGTTGGCAGCTCACTGGGAAGGTTTGGCATTTTTGAGTAAGCCTGGATCCAGTAGTGGGAGCCAAAATGAGGCCATAGCACCTTCTGCTATGATAAAGAAACGACAGCTTGAATATGTCATTTCTAAAAGAGCTGCTTGTTTTGTCATTTCACACTTAGGTCTAGTTAAAATTAAAACAACAGAATGAAAGTATTTTGTTTGTATCCTTTCTTCAGGCACACAATACTTTCAATATGCATTTTTTCCCAAAGTGTTAACATATAGCTAAATAGTGAAATAGTGTAAAGTAAGCAGCACTAAATTAAATAACTCAGAAACTCAGGAAGCTGAAACACCAAATAAAAAAGTGCAAAAATTCAAACTTACCCCATCATACTGAGGAAAGACAGATAATAGCTTTCTTCTACTTTTTTTTCTTCTTTTTTTTTTCCAAGTAGCTGTTATTGTGTCAAAAATTACTTGTAAATGACTGAAGTACAGTTAAATAGAGCAAATATTTCTCAGATTGAATGTAACATGAAACGTGGGATTTAGATCATCTAGCTGTAACCACAAAAAAAAAGGAAAAAACTTAATCTTCCAATTTATCCAGTCATCTAGATTATTTCCACGGTAAAGAAAAGAAACAGGCATCATCTATGAGCAGTTTACACGAATTATGTTAGATGGCTAGGGCATAGGAAAGATGGATTAATGACTAACCTAGTTCTTGAGAGAAGTGAATAAGATTAATCTTATCACTTCTCTGAAACACTGGCCCTTTTCTTGGCTGGTTTTTTTTAATTGTCACATCTTTTGATAGACTCTTCATCTCAGTACTGATTCCTCATATCAGACCAATAAACATGCTGTTACCGCTAAATTCTCTATTCAATATAGTCCAGTCTCTGATTCCACCATTACAAGATGAGCATATGTATGTGCATCAGTATCAATCACAGCACAATGGCTCTTCAAATTGCTTCAATATTTCACAGAAACAGAACAAGCTTTATGAATGCTACAGCTCAGTGGTGACTGAGCACAAAGGTTAATGGAATCCATCTAAAACACATTCTTAAAATATTAAATCAAAATGTCAATTTCACATTCCTGCTTTTAAATTAACAGCTCATAATCATTTGTTCATAAGCAATTCCATTTTAATCCTCTTCATGTATAGATACTACAAAATTATCTAAGGTCAAGATATATGTTTATGAGATTTTTCCCTCTTTATATTTTAGCTTTATAATCATTTTAATATATTCTTTCATTATTCATTGCTTGAGTAAACACTACCCAAAAAAAAAAATTTTAGCCTCAGACAAAAGTAATGAAGTTTTGAAGCTTGATTCTGAGGCTAGGTCATCAGATGCGAAACTTTGATTTTCCCCATTGTGAGTTTTTGGGTGATATTTTAAAAAAACACTGAAATTAAAATGTTATTCACTGGAATTCACCACATTTCATGGCTTACTTAATTAAATTTAAAATTGGAAACTTGAAAATTATTTATCAGGTATGCAAATGTATGTTTGTGATATTGAACGTTTGGTTTAAAAGTACCAAATAAACGCATACAAAGCACAAGGCTTTAAAAATCTGTAGTCCTTTAGCCATGCTATGTTTGCCACTTGGCATGGTTGTCTCATAACTCTTTCATAGCCTCTGCATAAGAAATCAAAGAGCTCAGTGTTGCTCCTGTAGAACAAGTGTACATCATGACAGGAACTGATAGTACATGTGCATGCAATCTCAAAAAAAAGTGATTAGAGAGATAGATGTTAAAGAAGCTATTTGCACTCTCTGATGTTAGACATCTGTATCAGGTAGCTAAAATTTTTCTTGGCAATCAAGAATTTTACTTCTTGAGACAACCAAAGAAGCTGCTACCCTGTCCTGCCCATTCTAACTAATTGCTGCAGAGATTTCGGAGTTCTTTGTCAACCACCTCCTGATTGCAGGCTAAATTCAGTTAGGTTTTATCCCTCAGAAAATTGCACCATAAACTCTTGTTATGCAAGATTTGATTCATGTCCATTTCAGATGTCCCTGCAGCAAGGGCAGAACACAGATGGAGGCTGGCCAGTGATCTGAGTTAAGTCATTTCCACCCATCAGTCAGTATCTGTAGTTTATAGCAGGATGTCTTGAGGAAAGGTGGTATCAGTGATATCTTACTGTAAGAAGCTGAGAGGTTCAGAAATTGATTAATGAGCAGGTCTAGAGTCCATCAAGTGAGAGCAAGATAGAGAGGTAGGTGTACCATTCTAAGCAGGCTCTCCCTATTCATCCATCACAACCCTACGTTAACAGATGAGTCGCTTCAGTTTCCCTCTTCAGTCAGTGGAGAAAAAGGCTTCTCCTAGGGTGAGCTAAAGCTAGAAACTAACTCAGCTGCATGAAAGTGGAACTCATTTCTTTCCTTTGACAGCAGGACTCAGAAGTTACTGTACTTAAACACTGAAGTTGGACCTTGTGAGTACTCCTTAAGAACTAATAATTTGTCCTTTGAAATCACAGAGAAATATGTTGAAAGGAAAACATATTCACTAATGACTTAAAAGTGGCTACACCCTGAATCCATTCTACAAATACAGTGAACAATGCATTGCAGTGACTACATGCCTCAGCTTTTCCTGACAAACATATCAAAGAATAATGAAGAAAAGCTGTAGAGACAGGTGATTTCACCTTATTTCTTCTCCACTTCATAGCTTAGCAAGAATGAGGCAAAACACTGACTGACAATGCTGGAAAATATTTATTTTCTAGTCCTCTTCTATACTGGCAGCACATAGTGGTCTTTGAGCTCTGCACTCCATTCAGGTCATTCAGAAACAACACAATAAAAAGTATTCTGACCCTGAACACGCAAGCCATTTACTGATGCTGAATTTCCATGCCTGTCTGTTTCCATTGTGTTTGTGAATGTAGAATGAGCAGCATTTAAAGGACTTTATCTATGAATATAGGTAGTATGAGATAGAAAGTGTTAAGGCTGAAGAGTAGGACTGAAGACATATTGTTTCTTTTTTTCCTGCAAAGCTCTATGCATACTGAGTATAGAAAAAATCCATGTGAAGATTATACAAAGACCAAAGCAAGTGAGTTAGTCAACACTTGAAACACCTTCTCTCAACAGGGTATGCTAACCTTCAGTGAGCTCTCTTCTAGCACAGTAGACCACTTGCATTCTTCAGGCTAGTTTGGTATCTCTGTGTCAAATTGCAAGGTTGATTTACTCCCAGAACTACATTTCTAACTCAGAATAACCATAATTTTAGGTTATCTAATTTTGCTAGAAATAATATAATAAAACTATTTACACTGATCACTTGTGGTATAAACACAGGACTATTTTTTAAACAGGAATCCATCAGGGAGAACCTTCTAGTGCTATAGAACTGATACAGCATGGGATCCTGGCAGGAAAACAAGGAACTGGCCGTGTGTAAGAAATAGGCATGCTAAGAATATTGATTTATGGTGGACCATGATGATCAGTGTTTCAGAGACTTTTTCCCCAAAGTATATTCTATCTAAACTTATATTGTACTAGTTGTAGTGAATCTGAAACCCAGTCATGGGAGGTGTGATGGTAGGTGAGTGCCTTGGCCACAGTGATCATGAAATGGTAATATTTAAAATTTTCAATGAAATCGCAGAATTACAGAATTGGTCAGGTGGGAAGGGATCACTGGCCAACCTCCCTGCTCAAGCAGGGTTACCCTGGAGCATATGGTAGAGAATTGTGTCCAGTCTATGCAGAATATCTCCAGAGAGTGAGACTCCTGATGTCTATTGGCAATCTGTTCCAATTTGCTGTCTCTAATAAGGAAAAAAAAAGACAGCAGAGCTGTTGGCCTAGACTTTAGGAGAGGAAACCTTAAGCTGTTTGAGAAACTACTTAGCAGAGTACTCCAGGAATCTGCTTTTGAAGGCTTGTGAGTTCAAGAGTGCTGGTAAGTATGTAAGAACCACTTTATAGACCAACAGGAGCAACAATTTCACTGTGTCATAAGTCAAGTAGCCAGGGTAGAAGACCAGCTTAACTGAATATGAAATTTCCTGTTGAGATCAAGAGGAAAAAAAAAATTGCATAAACTCTGGAAGCAAGGGCAAGCTTTCCAAAAAGAAGAGCTCTGTTTTGTAGATGTAAGAAGATGCAAAAGGTCAAAGCTCAATTAGAGTGAAATTGACCATTGTTGTGTCATATAACAGGAAGAGTTTTCAAAGTGCGTTAGTAGCAAGTGAGATCTAAAGGAAGCATTGGGCTGATTGTTTTTGAAGATGGTGATCTAATAGGGATGAAGAGAAAGCTGATACTTGGTACTTTTTTGAAAAATCCAGATATCTCACCACTCAGATTAGTCAGGATTTTAGTGGTTGAAACATCAGTCTCTTTAGGCTGCTTCTATGTAAGTGTTTAGTGGACCTACTGTCTCATTTCAGATCCCACAGAAATATTTTTGATAAGGTGCATCTGCATACACCACTACAAGCACATGTGTGTGGGAGTGATCTCATTCTACTGGGCTAAGATCAGGGGAAAAAATAAAAAGGTGCCACTTAATCCCTAAAATATATCTGAACATATTAAGCATTTAAATGTAACAGTTATTAATGCACAGCCCTGGATTTCAAAGAGGATGTCTGTGATAAGGATGTGATGTGATGTCATGTTCTCTTGCTTGCAATTAGTTACAAAGTTATCTTGTGTGTAAGTCACCACCAAACAGTTATCTTATTAATATTTTTATGTCTGCAATAGCAACATGAATATTAGCTAAAGGTTATTCAGATACTAAATGAAAAATAATGTAAAGTAAAGGCCAACACAAAATACTTCAAAATAAGTGCTTTACTTCCTACTTTTTAAAGAAAATTAGTTAGGAAAATACCCAATCTTATTGTAGTAAAAAAACCTAAATCAAACAAATTTTTCTGTTCTGAAGTTTTCTGCTAGATGCTTATTGCATTTCATTTCAGTATCACAAAACCAAGTATCAGCAATTAAAATGTTTTTTACTAGGAAATAATAATAATTAGAGAATCAAAATTTCTTTCTATCTGTATTAGCTTAACAACTGGATTATTGCACAGAGGACCTCAGAAAGAATGGACTGAAAAAAATTACTGACATGCTTAGCAAAAATTTACTGCAAAGAGTATACTGACACCATTGCATTCCTTTATTTTTTCCATTCTTTAACTCAGTTTGGTCTTGCAGCTATAAATTAACTAGGTTGTATCTAGCACAGGAAATATCTGAAGCAGAATGAGAGCTGCTATATAGAGTCATAAAGAAATTACATTTATTCTTATTAAAGAGTCCAAGAGGAAAAAAAACAACAAAAACAAAACAAACCAATAAAAAGCCCTGAATAGAATAAGGCTTAGATCAAGCAGTTCTGTTTCTTATAGAGCTCCCAAATTTCCATAATTACTGTTCAGGGACATTTCTAAGCCAGAGGTTACATCCTTAGGATCATGTTTAGCAGCCACTAAAGATCTATTCTTTGTGCACAGGTCCAGTCCTTTTTTAACTCATTTGTATTTTGGCTTTCATAACATCTTGTGGCAATGAATTACATGCTCTAATTGAGTTCTATGCAGAAAATAATTTAATTCCTTCTCAGCACCTTTCCAACATCTCCTAGATTTGAGGAGTGTAAGGCATGGACTGGATACCAGACAAGCCAGGAGAAAAAAGGAAGAAATGCTTCATGGGAAAATAATAAGAGCAAATCATTCCATAATGTTCTTAGTGCAATGAGAGGGGTAGGAGGTACTGAATATATTTCTATAGCTGAGCAACAAAAATACTTTCAATGGGTTTCTACAGATCTTGCTTCAGAGACTTGTGCAGAGCTATTACAAATTTCTTGGGCCACATTTGTTTTTATTGAACAAAAAAGAAGCACTTTAGGATTTGGAGGTATCCTGAAAATCTTTCCTCATTAAAGCAACAATCTCATCTTTTTCAGAAAAACAGCCCTTTCTCCATTTTGCTGTGTTCCAAAGCCCATTTTGGCACTTTAAACAGATGTTTTAAAATTGCAGCTTGGTATCTTCGTTCCAGACACATTTCGCAATGACAAGAACTTCTACAGTGTATTGCATTCAGATCTTACAGATATTCTAGGAGCTGGGGAATTAAGTAGATCAGTAAACAGGCGCAGTGTAACAACTTGCTTTATCCAATCTGTTTTCACAATTACCAACATGACTGCAAGGGAAGTGCAAGAATAAGAAAAGGTAGCTAGACAACAGAAATTCCTAGAGCTAGCAGGCCTGACAGCTGAAAGCAAGTGAAAGTACACCCCAACCATCCCATCCTCTATCTGCTCACTTGCTATGGAAATAAGACAGCAGTAACCGATTTATGCATCTCAACACCAGAATGGTGTCAAGTGGCTGACATGATTTCTGCTAAAATGCCAGCAGCCCTTGCTCTTCAGCAGCAGAGAATATTAATGAGCCTTAACCACAATCTGGTCCAGGACTGCTTCTTACAAGGTGTTACAGAGAGAAGCCCATGTCTCATGTCTCACAGGTGAGACAGAGGGGAAATTTTCCAGAGTAGAAATCCATTTCGAATTTAGGTAAAATGTGCCTCTTTGAATTAAGTCTGTAGCTTGCAATCAGAGCTGTTTGGTCTGCGTTCAAGACTGCCTATTCTCGCAAAAAACCTTATGCTCTAAAACTGCTTCAGCCAAAGGACTGAGATAAGAGGGGCCCCTTGAACCTTGAAACAGACGGAGCCAGACGGGGCTGAGATTGTGGCAGAGGGGGCAAGCTGACCCAGGAGCTCTTTCTGTACTTTCTGATAAAAAACTAGCTGCAAGTGTAAGTAGCTGCAAGCGTAAGGTGAAATCAGTAAAATGAATATGCATGAGACTATATGCATATGTATAAGCAAGGGGGGATAAAAAGGGTTCGGGGATTCTCAGGGGTGCGCATGTCCTTTAAGGGGGACAACGATCCCCACATGTGTCCAGCGCTGTAATAAACATACCGGCTTTGCAACTTTTTACAACAGTTGTGGGGTTTCTTTTTCTTTCCGTAAATCACAGGCACCCTCCATATGGAAACTCCCTTCAGTTTTGTTTCATTATATAAAAGATGTAGAGTATTTAAACTTTAATAACATGGTTGGTTTAATGATCAGTTGAAATGTCAATATTTGCCACAGAATAATTGTCTCCATTGCACATGGTATGCCAAAGGAAGCTTTTGTAATGCAATGCAGATATATCTCTATAGGACACATTTCAACTGTTGATAATTAGATTTATATCTTTCTATTTTTCTACACGGCAAGATTAAGAGCACCAATCAAAGCTTAATGTACTACACTAGCAGGTAGCATGGGTTTTTTATTATTTGAACTGAAACATCATTTTTTCTATATATGTTGTGCCTATGAAATTTTGGGAAAGAAAATAAAGGTGTATTGTAATATTTCCTATTTAGTGATTAGTCTAGAGAAAAATTGAATTATGTCTCTAACAAACTCTTGATTTAGCAACAAGCCAAAATGAGAAATTTTTCAAACCTTAAAGGTTCTAATAGGAAAGTTAATGTCTCAGCTAATCATCTCTTTCTCACAGGTCATCCCCCAAAGACAAATATGGCATTTCAGTGAAGTTATTTGTGCTTTTCCTTTGGCCCCTTTTGTTATATTTGCAGTTGCCAGACAAATTTTTTAAACAGTATCTTGTTTTACTTTTAAGAGACTTTTACCATTAAGAGAAGTTGAAAGTCCACATTACTGCTAGTCTAACAGACACAGCTCCTGCCCTAGTAGGCTGAACTATAATTTGATGTATTTTGAAAGAAGGATTAATAATAACAATTCAAAACATAAAACTAACATTTGGATGCAAATTGTTGATAACTGCTTGAATTTTAATGCTCTTAATGAAATAGACTTACGATGTTGAGTGAAACATAGGTAGATTTTAGAAAGTTGTCTTTTGCCTTTACATGTCACAAACAGTGCTGTCAAACATCTGAAAATTTCATTAAATTATCATAAAATAAAGAGGTCACTTTAAAAAACCAAAATCAAATGAGAAAATTGATCTACAATAGCTGTCTTTTCTTTTTCTCAGTTCTGTATACTATCCAAAACTCAATTGATTACTGGATTTTTGTTCTTTGAAAGTTCATGGGGTTTCAGGTAGTCTAGTGGAAAATCTTTGGCATGTTTCCCTTCGAGATTATTTATAATACTCACAGCTATAGGAATATCAGGCATTTGCCTAGAGCAATAGATTCTTGTGTGATACATAACAGCTTCAGAAAAGCTGGTTTTGGTATTTTGGTTATAACAGCTCCTGGAAAAGTTGGAATGTTGCTGTTTTCATCCTACTAGGTAATATTACGGTGATATCTCTGAGAGAGAGCATCTGCTGGAGTATGTTCCTGCAGAAGTCAGAGAAACATGGAGAGACAGCAGGCTGAAAGTACTGAACCTTGCTGGGAGGAGTAAAGGGAAGAATTATGAGGTTGTGAACACGTTGTGTGAAATTTCTAGTCCAAGGGAGTTCTTCAGGTGTTCTGTGAACTCTGAAGAACTGTCTTCAAACCACTCACCTGGTCCCAGCCTTTGCCAAGGGATAAAGTAAATCTGAGCTACCTTGTACATGGAAAAAACTTTCAAATCCCATTCTCCTCTCTGGATGATTATTCTAGTAATCAAACTAGTAGGTAGGAATAGGCAACAGTAATAGTGGATGTGAGTAATCTGTAAACAAATGGTCAAGGCAGGTTCATTGAGGTGTTTCATTCTGGTAATCACCATCTCATTCTCATCTAATTCTTATGTATGCGCACATAGTGCGGGACAAAACCCAGGTTGCAGACCTTTTTTTGAGTATGAGCTGTTGAAAGGAGTATAAGTCTCTTGATCAGCAGGCTGTTTATTATTAAAGCTGTAATTCTTTCCCTTTTCTGTATGAGAACAAAAGAAATCAGCATGGATTAGTAGTATCTGGGAACTAGGATTGCAGAAAGAAGCATTATGCTTGGACACATCCTTTTCACAGTCAAAACAGTTAATTCATGCTAAACTTCTGTATTTCTCTCCTACTGATGCAGAACATTTTAACAGAAACAAACATATAGTATAAATTCATACAGTGAAAGAGATTGACTTGTAACAGATGCATTTAAATTTCATTCAGTATTTGTGAATTTCAGCTTGCAAGCCATTTGTGCTGCTTCACATTCTTTACTTTTGTTTGGGACTTGTTGGGTTTTGATTTTTTGTTTTTGTATGTTTCTTTGGTAATATGGATTATAGGCAAAGGTTATAGCTCCTGGAATTGGTGCTTGACCCTACTACATGTACACACAAACAGCATTCATAAACTGCATCAGATTAGCAGAAAGGCAACAAAGAAAAGCAATTATCAGTGTAAACAAAACCTTTCTGTCTTGTTTTTGATGTTAGCTCATACCAGAGTCAATAAACTTCAGCTCTCCAGTCCAGACGTTGACCTGGACCTTTAGCTATGTCATTTAAATTATCTTGAAGGAAAAGTTGAATAACATCCTACTTTAACACTTTGCAGACTATCAATTTTTTTTTCCTTCCAATGCACGTATTATTATGCAAGTATATGATTTAATATGGAGGAAGTACAGGAAAATCTTTATTGGAATAACCATTTTTTGTATTTCTGCTAGTATGTTCTCTTCAAGAGCATGGATAAAACTGTCTTCCAATAGTATGGGAGGCCTAGAGCCCTTTTCCAGCTCTTAAGGAGGTACAAGTCACTGTTACATTTTCTAATTAGAATACTAGCAGCTTTTTAAAACAGAGGAAACATGAAATCAATATGTGTTTCTAAAGTATTCAGCATAAGTGACCAGTACAAAGGTCATGAAGGATATTTGAGGTACATTCAAGACACCATGATTCACTTTACATTATCTCTTCTAGAACTGCATTCAATGTGCTGCAAAGAGATATGTGCAGGCAATACAACCCAAATTTTCTGTTTCCGACTGCTGACCTTGTAAGTTCCTCATTAATTACAAAGCATATTTCATTTATACTAGGAAGCATATTTCTTTTCTATCTGTAGCTGCAGACCAAGAGAAGATGTGCATATATTTGAAATACGTTCACATTATTGATTACTGATTGAAGTGTTTCAAAAATACTTCACTAAAAAGAGCATATTAAATGTATTCCATATGCAAATAATGGAATACATTAACATTATGTGTAATGTAACATAATGTGTAAAATCACATTACTTAATTCTGATAATTTAATAAGTAATTAATTTCATTCCATTTCTTTCTGACACTGGCATTGTTTTGGTTTTGAGCAGTCAGTTTTAATAGGAAAAAAAGAAAACTTGCTTCATCTGCTTTAAAAATGTCTTCAGGATAATAGTCAGAAAAAGGAACAACAAAACATTAACCATCCATTCAGAAATTATGCTATTGCAGAATATGCTGCACTTTGATGTTTGCTCTGTTTAAACCAGGGCAGTGATAGAACCACTGCTAGTCACACTGACACTCAGTGTGTGATTTTATCTGTGGTTCCTCTTATCCACCAAACCTGGACACCCATGGGCTCAGCGACCCTCCAATTCATATGAAAGGAAATCCTTACTGGTGCTTCTATGTCCTCCCACTCTGCAGGTGCAAGTAGCCAGTGGAAGTGATCATTGAGGAGGGAAAGTAAAGCCCCTTTCACATCAGATCATCTTCAGCAGATCATACCTGGTGCTCTGGTGGGTTTATGAGTGGTGCACTGAGAGCAATTAGTTCCTGAATGAGGATAACAACAGGCTATTACCCTTTTTAACAGCTGCTAAGTGGTGTTAATTGCTGGCTATATACCACAAGCTGAGCAATTTAGTGCAAACTGTACAAACAGAACAAAACAAACAGATGCTGTAGGGAGAAAAGGGGTCTGAAAGAACCTCTATTAATCCCAAACAGACATACAGCTGGAGAGATCATATTCATTGCTGGTGTGAATTATTTGTAACAAGCAGTTTGTCAAATCCAGCCCATTACTGAATTGTCTGTGAATAGAATGCAATTTATATTAGTTTCTTCATTATTCACAGTCATTTAATGAATGGCTGTATGAAAACATTTTTTGCCTAAGGTTTGGATTCTCCAGCATGGCTAGTTTGTTATAAATTCATTCTTACTGATTTCTGTGATTTCTGTGTAACAGAGTAAAGAAAAATGTATTTTCAGAATCTAGCCTTAAATTTTAAGTTAATAATAAGCAAATTATCTCTAAAAACGGGAAGAAAATATCTCTAAATGAAATTATGATGTAGAGTTTATTTTCTTCTCACTGAAATGTTGAAAAAAAGAGGAAAAGTCCAGACAGGAAATCTTATAGATGTTTCCATATTTTTTTAGATGCTCTTTTGGTTTTCAGGTGTCTGCTGCTAAGAGCATTCATTAATCACAGTGCAGTACATGACCAGCAAAGCTGGCTACTGTGTACACTGTATTGCTCAACAGCATGTTTTAGATTATACATGACAGACAAAAGTTGACTTATTTGGAAAGTATATTATAAAGCATATTTATATTATATAGTATAATTATAAAGTATATTTATATTTGGAAAGCCAATTATAAAAAACAACCTCCATGCTGGGAAGATGTTGATAAATTATGAAAGTAATCATGGAAGGAAAAAAATTAGAGATTTTAAGCCCCTCTTCTGGTTTTAACCGGGATAGAATTAATTTTCTTCTTAGTAGCTGTACAGTGCTCTGTTTTAGATTCATTAGGAGAATAATGTTGATAACAGAATGAATGTTTTGGTGGTTGCAGGGTCATGCTTATCCTGTCAAGGGCTTTTCAGTGTCTTGTGGTCTGCCAGTAAGGAACTGCACAAGAAGCTCTGAGAAAGCATGGCTGAGACAGGTGACCCAAAGTAGCCAAGTGATATTCCATACTGCAGAACATCCTACCCAGTATATAAACTGGGAGGAGTTACCTTGCAGGGGTCAATCATGACTTGGAGACAGGCTGAGCTGGTGGTGAGAATTGTATTGTGCATCACTTGTTTCTCTTAGCTCTCTTTCTCTCCCTCCTTTTTTATAACATTTACTACTAATTATTATTATTATTATCATCATCCTCATCATCATCCTTCTTGTCATCATCATGTGTGTTTTGTTTTGCTTTGTTTCAATTATTAAAGTTTAAAATTTGAGTTTTACTCTTTTCCTGATTCTCCTCCCCATTCCACCGTGGAGGAGGGGCAGTGAGCGAGCAGCTGCATGGTACTTAATTGCCTCCTTGCATTAAACCAGTCCCAAAAAATTGCTAGAATAATATATTCACAGCTGAAAAATGAGATTCTGCAAACAAATTGTGAATGTCTATTTGAAATCATTCTTTGTGATGAACTACACACAAACAAGCAAAGCAGACATCAATAAATGTGCTAGATAACACCTAAGTAGTGGCATTGTTGATCTGCCTAAGCGAAATGCTCCATGCCGGTTGCTTTTCCAACTGTGAATCAAGAAAAAGGACCCAGTACCAAGTATGCAGCAGACTGAAGGACCAGTATTAACATCTGGTTTCTGTTGCTTTGGTTCCTCCTCAGCTTAATCATCTGACAAATTTCTGTTGCTCTTTTTTGCTTTATTTTAGAAAAGATGTTATTTTCTCTAAAGTTTATGTTGGTCTCCTATACATAAATATTTCTCCCAATATGCACGCCACCATTATAAGCCATGAAAAAATTCTTTATTACCAATAAGACCTTTTTCAGTGGAAAAAGGCAGGATCCTATTTTTCAGAAAGCCTGTGAAAGCAATAAAAACCTTATTTAGCTAAGACATCAAATGTCAAACATGTCGTCAAAGTGCTTAAAACTTGTGATTCCTTTTTCTTCTCTTCCTATGGAGTTTTTGAAGGACAGGATAGTGCTGGCATGCAATAAACATAGCTTATCTCTAAGACATGGCACTCAGGCTACGACATTAGATTTTTGGGTGTTTTGAGTGGAAATTTTCTTGACCTGTGAAAAATTTAATTTTAGACTACATTTGATCTTCATATAATTTGAATATTTACATGGAATTTGACTTTGCAAAGTAAATTAGAAGTCTTCTGTATTCAATGATTTTCATATTATCAATGGGAAAGTAATTTCTATAGCAACATTTTAAAGGTTATTCAAACATCGAGGAAGGATTTGGGTGGGGGGAGTGGGAGAGAAAGTGTTTTTTTTTCTTTCCCTTACCATTTATTTTTGCCTAACATTCCTCAGGAAGAAAGTAATAAAAAAAGAGAGAAGGGAAAGAACAGAAGGTCTGGCACTGGCAAAATGGCCATTTACCAAGAAGGTAATTACCAGGGATTATGACTGTTGGATTTTATCTGTACATTATAATAGATTTACAAGCTGAACTGCTAAAACTTCTTAGCTTCCATGCCCTGGAGAATCTTGTTATACATTAGTCCTTTCTTTAAATAATGAAGGTTGTAGTTTAAGTTTACAGTCTGTGCAAATATATACAAACAGAGAGAGAAGAGTAACATAAACCTAGTCTTAGTTTTAATAAGACTATATTTTATATATGTCAATAAATGTCTGTATGCTCTAAAATTATTTCAGGGAATACCTGAAAGCCAAGTCTCCTTAGCTTGACATGTAGCACTTGGTTTGGGCAAAATGATTAATTCCTCGGTTTATAGATGCTACAAAGTTTCCGAATGCAGAAGAGTTTCTGAATACAGAAGCCTGCTAGGGAGGAGGCTGCAGCAGCTCCATACTGACCATCAGTCTGACCAGGAGCTGTCCCCCAGTCTCTCCAGTTGCTGGCATATGGACCTGCGAACCCTCAAGGCCATAGTCCCACATTAGCTGCCAGTACAGACAGCCTTGCATGCACACACACACACATACACACAAAAGTACAGCCCCAGATCCTACTGTCGCTCCAGCAGCTGGCCTGGACTCCAGATCCCCTACACTGGCACCTTCATTTGCCACCTCCTCCTATGGTTGAAGCCTCAGACGCAGACATCCTGCCCCGTGTCCCAGTCCACACCACCTACTCTCTGCATTACCTGGAAAAACTCTCACTAACTGGTATTGCCATGGTCAGTCCCATCGCTGGCACCACGGACATGTGGACTGCTCTGACTCCTGGTCCCAGCCCCAGGGCTACCACTGAGCCTCACACACACACTTTTGCACACAGGACAGAGATGTCCATTCAGGAAAATAGCTTAGGAAATGGGGATTAGTGAGAAGCTAAGACACACAGTAATGATCAGGAGCAGGGCATAGCCAAGCAGATGCACTGACCAGTGCCTGCTTGCAACTCAATCAATTTATACTTCTATTTTTCCCAATTTTTCTTCCCCAAGATACCCTGATTCCTCCTTTTCCCCTCCCTTGGTTTGTCCCTAAAACACCCCATAGTCAATCCTGTGCAATCCAAGTGCCCTTCCCCTGCACTCTATACTGAACTCCATTCCCTTGATCTTGCTGCAGGAGGTGAGTAATAAAATAAATAAATAAAGCAGGCAGGGGCTAGTGTACATCATGGAGTCAGCAACAGAACACTGGGTGCAAAACTACATATCAATGAGGTGATCAAAGAGGAGAAGCAGTCGCTGCTCTTTTAAGATAATATGGACATAGTAGAGAGATTGTTTTCTTCCAGCCTCACTAGATTGATGTGCCCAGATACACTCCTTACCTCACAGTACCTGGGAGTGCCTGATGAAATACAATTACAAGTTTATGCATGTAATATACACTGTCTCCCCTCTCATAGATAACTATGAATTGGTGCTGCTAAGTCTCTGAAATCCTCCCCTGCATGTCAAGATGACTATTTCTTCTGTGTTTCTTTATTCATCCCCTGGCACAGTTGCAGTAGAGAGTGTGGACAGGCAATATGAGTAAAAAATATGTACTTCAGAGGAATGCTGCAAGGCTTTCTTACACTCTTTGCTGCCTTGTGTACTTTTACTGTAATTTCTTCAACTTCTGAATGTCACCAGTGGACAGATAGTACTAACAATGTGGGTGAAGTAAGGTCTCAAAACTGAAGACAGATATTTTGACTGTAATGTCCTGAAGCATGAGGTAAGATGAACTGGAGGAAAGAAACTAACCCACAAAAAATCAAATCCTCCCTCATACTCCTTCAGTGCTATAAATCAGAATATTTTTACCTTGATATAGCTGAGTATATTACCATGATTATATACATGAGTAGAAGGTAGGCAACTATTCCTTTTCCCTATTAGATTTCTGTATTAGTTTTTAGTGGATAAAGGCTGTAACAATTAACATAATGAGTAGTGACATTGGCACCCAAACTTCTGAGGTAGCACTCTATGTAATAGACTTCACAGTTTGAACTTCATGCATGTCATTGGGGAAGTCCTTCTGTGATTTCCTCTCAAGACTGAAGTGAAATGGAATGCAAAGTATGATGTGGAATGTAAGCTTCTCAAGTACACTGTGGGATTTGGGATGTGGGTTGAATCTTCCTAGTAGGAGTGTTACAAACAAGGCTGCAAACACATTTATTTGTTAGCACACCAAATTTGTCTCCACTCTCTAAGAAAATAACACCTTCTTTCCTGGTACTGTTAATGTACTGATAGAGTGGAGTTTTCTTAGAAATCCCTTTATGGTTATGTCTCTTCTCTCATCAAGGCTTATAGTCCCATGTGAATGCTTCACTTAATACTTCTCAGTATTTGTTCATGTTAGCATTTTGTGAACTTTCCTGTTGAATTTGAGGACAGCAAAGATAAATTGATTTAGCTGATATAATATATTGATACTTCCCCTAAGCCATCATCTGAAATGAATCATTTTAATGGAATAATTTAAAGGTTTTTTTTAAAAGCTATCAGCTCTTCTGAAGTGATTTTCCCCCCCTCTTTACATACACACACACACACACACTCATTTATATATACTTTTCTTCCTTACCATTTCTGTGAGTTATTTTCCTTAGGATCTCTTGCTCTTACTTCGCTGCTCTCTGTCTGATGTTTTGTTAAGGATCATATCATAGTATTATCACTCACAACTTCATTTCAGTCACTTCTTCCCATTTAATAGAATTGGTAAGAAGAGCTTGCCTAATTTATGTCTCCATCTTCAGTTTAAATAACTTCTAAACTAATTTGAAAATCTTTCTGAACCATGAATTTTCCTTTTCCCTGCTCTCAACAGGCCCCTTGATAGCTAAATATTCCCCTTATTACTAATTAAGATACTTCACTTATTCTTTTATTAGTCACGAAAAGATTTCCCTCTGGAGTTTTACTCATTGTATGCATTTGGTAGCTTAGAGTAATCCCCAGTCATAGCAGTTTCCTTTTCTTCTTTCTTTTTAACATTAGGCACAGATTTTCAATCAGTCTATTCTCATGTAGCATCTAAACCAGTATTTACACCTTTGATACAAGACACATTTCCTGCATTTTTCCCTTGCTTGTCTCCCTGAACAAATCGTATTCTTCTGTGTCTGTGTCAGATGTGCAGCATATCCCACAGCCTCTGTGATGACAGCTAAGTCATCATTGTTATAATGAATTGTCTTGAAGTATCTCCTTGTACCTGTGCTTTGATAGTTTAACAACAACCAAGAGTGTCATTATTCTTCCTATAATTCTCTTTTGAATGAAGTCCTTGTCTTCTCCTTCCCCATACTCAGCTTAAATTCAGCACATTTTATACATTCCTTCAGATTTTAGTTCATTCCATTAGAAAAGAGACAAGTTTAGCTCTTCTAAGTGGTACAATATGTAATAAATAAATTCACAGAAGTTGGAGTTGTACTAGTATTAAATCTTTGGAGTTGAAAAGGAAATTATACCAGCAATCCTTCCTGACTTGAACAGATGTCTTCTGATGATTTTTAAGAATTATTATTACATTATACATAACATAATATACATTATGTTATTATACATATCACTATAGAGAAAACTGCAATAGGTCTGAGCTCATACGGTAGTGATGACATTAAGGTTTCTCTTTGTAAACAAAAATAAATTGTGTCAGTTTTCTAGGTCTAAGCAATTTCCTTGAAGAGTGTAATTAATTTGTAAGAAAACCCCAGCCAACAGTAAAGATTGCAGTATAAAATAGCAAATCAGAAACTGATTTGTTGAAAAATATTGTTGAAAAATAACACTTGCCATAAAAATGATAACTATACCATGCAAAGAAATTGAAAAGCAACATGTAAATAAATTACTGTGGCACTGTTCTTGCTGCTATGGTTAATGTTATGTCATCATTTTCATTATAAGATCCATTTTTCAAAGTTTATGTGTAATCTATAACATTTTTTAAAAAGTCTTTCTAAGACTAGTGCTGGAAGATCATGCTCTAGAAAGAGTTTTGATTACAATAGTGTAGAGAAAAACACCAATTACTCTTCACAAAGTGTCTTGAGTTGAAAAACAAGGTCTCAGTTTAAAAATATAATTTAAATTTTTTGGACTGAAATTGTAGTTGGAGATACAGCTATAAAATTAGCTTTCTTTCCCTGTCATTCAGTTATTTACAACAACATCTTAAAGAAAATGGGACTGAAGCAAAATTATTTAAGTGGAGAGTCTGTAGAGTCCTTTTGAATGTGAGAAGCCATTGGCATTTTAAATTTTACTACCTGCTTCACATACTCCTCTCTAAAGAAAAATGTTTTGAAACTAGGCTCATTAGGAAAAAATGACAATATTTCTGTAGCTGAGTCATTGATGCAAGTTTATGTTAGTACAAGAATAACACATTGAAAAGCCAAGATGTAGCAAAATTTTTCCATTAGAAGGTATTAAGAGAAAATATGCTTTGTTAATGAAATACTTTCTAACAAATTATTTAGAATGTGTTTTCTCTAAATAATGGAGTAATAAGTAATAATATGGGGCATGAATGATATAATGAGATACTTAAAAGAAAGTACCTTTTAAGCTTTATCTGTAGTTTCTCAGCAGTTGTCTATTGCTGTTGAACCCAGACTGCTGAACTTGAAGGCATCCTTGATCTGTTCTGACTAAATAGAGCATTCTTATGCTTCTATAAGGACTTGGGGTAGTGTTTGAGAGCATTAGCATTGAGATAGTGTTGAAGGACTCGGGACAGTATTAAGAGGCAAATCCAGTAAAGTCACATTTCTACAGTTCAGCCTCAAAAAGAGATGACCGAGAGGGGCCCTCATGAATGTCTACAAGTATCTCAAGGGAGGGCGCCTATAGGATGGATCAGGCTCTCTTCAGTGGTGCCAAGCAATAGGACAAGAGACAATGAACAGAAACTGATGCACAGGAAGTTCCACCTGAACATGTGGAACAGCTTCTTTACAGTGTGGGTGACCATGCAGGTAGCCCAGAGAGGCTGTGGAGTGTCCCTTTCTGGAGATACTCAAGAAGCATCTGAATAGAGCCTGTGTCATGAGTTCTAGGATGGCCCTGTTTGAGCAGGAAGATTGGAGCAAATAAACTCACTGCGGTCCCTTCCAACCTTTACCCATTCTGTGATTCTGTAATTCTGTGACTTTTGTGAAGAACCCTGGCATGAACAATACCTTGATACCATTTTGAGGACTAATAGTTGAAATTATTAAAAAAGTTATTTCAGATATATTTTGCATATGAGTAGAGGCCTAGGAATCTGTATAAAATCTTCATTGAAAGCCCATGTTCTCACCAATGGACTTTTATAAGGCATTGAAGGCACATTTTTAACAAAATGGTACTTCTTTGGAGAGATGAGAGGGTTTGTAGTGACGCTTTATTATGCTTTTAATGTTGCGTTATGGGCTATCATATTAGACACTTCTGTGACCACACTGTAGGTACTTCTGGATATTGTATGCATGTGAGTATAAATCAAGGAACTTCAGTTTAGTTGTCTGTATGGTTGTATTTATGTATACAGAGACAAATGAGATTACTAGAAACTCCTACTTCCATGGCTGAGGCATTTCTAAGTACCTTTTCCTCCAAAAGCTCTTCCTTTCTTGCACATATCATTAAAAGAGAACCACAGAACAGTTAATGTGAAAAGGCAGCTCCAGAGCAAGAGCTCCTATGCCACGCTCAGGGCAGGGTCACCTAGAGCTGGCTGCTCAGGGCCAGGTCAGTTGGGTTTTATACATCTCTGGGGAAGGAGATTCTTCAGCCCCTCTGGGCAACCAGTTCATTGGGCAGCATTGAGGACTCTGGCTTCACTTCTTTATTCCCTTATCAGCAATTTATACACATTGACTCAATCCTTCTCAGCCTTCACTTCTGCAGTTTGAACAGCCTGAACTCTTTCAGCCTCTTCTTATAAAAGCGATGCTCCAAGGCCTTCATCAGCTTTGTGGCCCTTCATTGAACTTGCTCCAGCAAGTTCATGTCTCTCTTGTACCAGATATTTAGGTCTATGAGTGCACCAGACATCAAAATGTATCAAGTTCTATTCAATACCACTTCTGGAGAACTGAAAGCTACCCAATTTACCCGAACATAGATACCCATGGCAGGGTTCAGTTGTCTAAACATAGATGTTCTCTACTATTTCAAAAAGGTCTGGAGTATTCCCCATGCCCTCCAGCTGCCAAGCACCAGATCGTATTTGCCATCCTATGTGAATATCTTGGAAATTTTCTGGTTTACTAGAAGCCATGGATGATCTAGGTTTAGACATTGATATTATAAGAAAAACACCTTTCATTTCCTATGTATTTTAACTTCATATATAACTCTGTTATATAATTGTATCCACATAAGTTAAGGTTCCCCTTGGAGTCATCAGAGTTTCTGCCAGGGGCAGTTCAGAGGAAGAGATTATCTCCTTCCCTTTAACCAGCTGAATTAAACTGAAATGATATGAATATGTCCTCACCCGCTCTGACCACTCACTCCTTCTCCCAGACTTACATAGCCAAGGCCAGAAACACAAACAAATAGAGGAACAACAAAAGAAAAGTGCAATCCTAAAATACCTGAGAATTAAAAACAGGAAATGAAGAGCTGATTATAGGTCATTTTTTTTCTCTCCTCCAAATTTTGCAATAAATAGCACGCTTTAGTAGTGCTACATTATTACTGTCTCCCAGTGATTTTGTTTACAATGCCTCTCATTATTACTCACTCTCTCAATGTGCACTTTAAAAATGTGAATCACATTACCGTGATTGCATTTGCATTAAACACATGGTTAGTTTTTTAAAAGTACAAATGCTTTTAATTTTATGACACACCCGCATGAATTATAAAATGATGCATAATAGAACTTTGCTTGATTTCCTAATTACCTGTTGTTATCCTGGGCTAATTAAATATTCAGCACTGCATGTTAATCCTGAAAGTCTTCCTGGCATTCTCTCTTCCCTTTTCCTTAATTTTTTTAGCACATTCCATTGAGTTACCACTTATTTAATGGAATATGTAGAAAGAAAAATGTTCAACAGCTATGGATATACGCAAATCTTCAAACAACCATACTCAAAGTTAAAAGTGGAAATTTCAATATGTACCTATTATTTCTGGCAGGCATATAGTACATTGCTTTGATCATATTTCTTTACTAAGCTTCCTCATCTGGTTGAAATAGAGCCTCTTAGAGCTAT
>WBNO01014293.1:18407-28541 GCA_013400575.1 Peucedramus taeniatus | reverse complement strand
TTTGGTTTTTTTTTGGTTGGTTGGGGGATTTTGTTGGGTTTTTGTTTGGTTGGTTTGTTTTGGTTTGTTATTAACTGGAAGCCTTTACAGTTTTGCAGCCATAAGGCTTCCTGCTATTCCCACAATCAGCAGCACTTTCAGGAAACACTGCCCAGGTGTTTCCATCTGTTCCTCCCAAGCAGTGCTAATGTCCCACTGCAGCTGTGGAGGTGACCCATACAGCCATACAGCTGCATTAGCAGTTAGGCTAAGTCTTTTGCAAAAATCTTTGAAAACTACTTAAATATAGTAAATTAAGTGAAGGGACATTAGTTAATAAACCTCAGGTGTGACTCTGAGACCCTCTGAGGAGCAAAATTAGTGAATCAGAGGGATTTTGACTAATTTATAACCACAAAAGGGCATACAAAAACAATGGTCTGATAATTAGCTGTGGATTCCCTGCGATATACAGCAGGAGTAGCCAAGGTTTCAAAACAATTAATGTGAAATGAGGGGGAAAAATGCCCAATACACAGCAAAAGATATTATTTACCATTTTCTGTTGCAGTTTGCCCTTGTGAGTACGCCAAGACTGGCTCTTCTTTCATACCTTGCACAAAATGTTCCTACCAGCCCCGGTGGCCCCTTGAAAACACACAAACACGTGGCTTTGTTGGTGTCACAGATGACCAAGCACAGGCAGAACCCTCTCCCATCAGTGAAACCAAAACCTCAAGAATGGCAGCACCAAGAACAGCTCCAGACCTGTTAATGGGTGGTGAGGCTTTCTCTGCTGTACAAACACAATGATACCAAGTCATTCACCAGGGTCCTCACCATCTAAACACAAAAAAGCAGAGTCGGCTTCTCTGGAGAAGGAAACAGTTCTATTAGGTGTTGATGTATAGGAAATTTCATGCATTTTAATTCATCAGTAATTTAATATGCATTGGTCTACCCTAATGGGGCAGCAATCTGGATTTGGGCCTGAGGCTACTGATGCAACAATGTTAATAAAGAGCAAATCACTACACTAATTATGATTAATACTGTCTTTCAATGCAGCATTCTACTTCATCATTTTTAGCAAAGTGTTACTTTTTAATTTAAACAAAGCACATTGCCAACAAGCTAAATGTGTCAAATTGAACAGTTTAATCTTCTAGTATATATAACCTCAAGTGTATTTTTGCATCTGTTATATATTCAGTGGGTGAGGGAACGTTGTGCTTTTTACAAACAGCTTTCCATAAATTTGAGCAGGCAAGCAGCTAAGCTGACACACAACCACAGTGTCACAGTACTGGAAGGAGTTTCTGGTTATCACTAGGTGGTGAAAAACTCTTCAGTAGGACTGCCTGGGATTATCTCTAAATCCTTGAAAGAATGGGATTTGATGACACTTTATCAATGGGATTAAGACTCTCTTTTTCTTAGTCCCCTCACCCTTGGGTGATTTCCCATAATAAGTACTTTTCAAAGCCATGCCCATAACAGACAGGCCACCTCACCTGATGTTCTTCAAGAACAGCTGTAGCGTCACTGACATCAGAACCTGGAGCTTGTTGCACTGCTACACATTACAGAGCTGATGCTCTGCATCTGCTCCTCAGGCCTAAAAGGCAGTACTCTGGTCCACTAAACCAAGGAAAAGACTGGATGATTGTTTAGATTCAAAATAAGCTGTGGCTAATGAAAGATATGAATATAAATTAGCTCAATCTAAGTGGTACTACTATACCTGGATTTGGAATAAGTGCCAAAGTCAAAATAATTCCCAAATTTTCTGAGTAGTCAATTTAAATAGATGAGACCCATATTTTTTTCTGCACAACCACACTATTGCTATCAGCAAAAACAATGTCAGATGGACAAAAATATTTTGCTGGCAATACACTGTAACAAAAAAAAAAAAATCTATAAAATGTAAAACTGTGGCCAAATCCAAGTTCTTTACCATGTGTACACATAGAACTGTCATGTGTCTATAGACCTAGTTATATATATGTATGTATCTGTATATGGACCCACGAAAAGAAAATCCTAACACCACTGTTTCAAAACAAACAAGATGTACTTTTATTAATGTTTTCTTTTGTTGCTTGGGACAAGAATGTCATAAAAACTAAGTTCATTGTTAAAATGTTGTTTGTTTCTTAAAAGAAATAACTGTATAAAAGCACACATCTGAAACATATATACAATTTAATTCCTGTTTATGATCAAAAAGTCCTTACTGATTCACTCAAGGTTTCCCATAATCAAAGAGCTGAAGATAAGAACTGATTTCCATTGGAGAGTTTGCAAGGACCCCCTCTGCAATCTGGACAATTCTCCTAGAAATGAATCCTACCAATATCATATCTGTCAAAAGGCAATAGTCAGCTCTAAATTTTTATACAGTCAGACTTTTCTCTTATGAGTTCTGTTGAGTGCTTGTGGTCTGGAGATCTGTTTTCCCCAACATAACTGAAGAAGGTCTGCTCAAAATGTTCAATGGAGTTCAGACAGTGATACTATTTAAAGGATTTTTTTTTCTTGCTGCCTATCCCAAGACAGGTGGTGTCATTTGAAAGACTATCCAGTATCTTCCTGGCCCTCAGAGGCCATTCCAGCAAGGCACAAGGCTTTTCTAGGTCCTGAGTCACATTTGCAGATGTCCTACATGTACTAGATGTTCCAGATGAAGAGAGATGCCTAAAGTGAGGGAAATGCCTGGGAGGTAGTGATAGGTTGCCCACATCTAATGCAAAGTGTACTACTGCACTCTCTACAATTAGGAGTTTAATCCCACCTGTATGCTTCTTCTTTGTGTCAATTCAATGCAGCTGTGATTAAAGAAGTGCATTCTCATATGAGCCATTCTGTATGCTTCCCATTTCAGTAATTATGTTTATTACTTGATCTCAAGATGTTATATTACATTACTGTAAATAAAAATATATTTCCCTAAGTCCCTTATAGTCCATTTCCATGACGCCTTTTTGATTTTTTTCCAAACTGTGATTGTTTATTTTGAAAGATCATAGAAATTGCAACTAGATTAAGATGAGCATTTGCAGTAATCTTTCCAGTTTGCCACTTTGCTACTATTGAAAAATTAACTTTCCTTCAGGCTACCTGGCTTTAGGTGATTGCAGAATAGATTTTTTCAATAGGCCAATTTTAAAGTGAGGGCTAAGTCTCCTTTGACAGCAGAGTTCCTGGATTTATACAAAAAATCAACTTTTCCTCTTTTGAGACAAGAGATGTTTATAGAATGAGAGGCTAATACAGGAACAAATTCAAAGCACAGAGTGACTGCAGACAGGGAATGCCTAAAGGCTCTAAAACTAGAAACAAGACCACTACTTTTCCCTTTTTTTTAAAGGATAGCTTTCTGAGTTCTTGAGACAGATATTTCCTGCAGTTTTCCAAACAGTTACAGGAATATGTCTAAAGGATTAGTTTTACCAGCATGTGAAAATCTGCAATAATGCTCCTGAGATATTGGACATTTGAAAAGAAAGAGCAAATCTGTGAAAATGGAAGTTACCTGAGTTTGATTATTGAGACATAGAGATTTTCATGTGACCCAGGTGATTTTTTTTAACACCACAAATACATGTATTCTGCCAAAAAATTAGGAAAAAGTTAATTTTAAAGAATTTATAGTATCTCAGTAATATGTATTACCCTACTATTGTTCTAATATCACAGTATTATTACACTATTTTGTATTTTTATAGTTATGCATTGATGCATAGACCAAATGTATCCCTGTTAAACAAAGAATCAAAAATATCTGCATCCAATCAGGAGATTTCTTACATCATGAAATTTAAAAATTTGAAATACCTGAAATCACCTGAAAATTAAATATAGTCCTTTGGGTTTTTTTATTTTGTCTGTACCATAAGGATAAAATTTTAATAAAGAGCATGTGTACTGGTATACATGGAAGAACAGAGAGGCATAAGAAATTACATGTGGAAGAGAAAAATCACTGCTTAATTTACTTGTCCATAAAGGTAGTGGTAGAATGCCAGGAAGCACAAGACACACAGTGCTCTATCTGCAGCATTGTTCAGTTTGCCTCCTGCAATTCAATCTGAGTGCAATCAATCTTGATCTTTAAAAGAAAAGATCTATGGAGAACTGACCTAATTGGTTTCTCAATATCTCCTTTCAACTTTTTTTTTTTTTCATTTGCTGGTTTCTTGAATTAAACTTTGTTAATCTCAAGTGCTTGCTACGTAAGAAAATAAAGCTTCAAAAAATGAAGTTATTTTTCTAAAAGTACAAAGCTTAAAAATATTAAATTTTTTCATTTCTTCCTTTTTGCTTTTCTTCCTCTCACTGACCAGATCCATATTTTGCAGATTTCCACACTGTTTGGAGGGTTTTGGAAACAAAAAGGTTGGCAGATTACTTGTTTACCTTTTTTTAAGAAAGATGAGGTTTTCCAGTAATCACCTGATTCTGACAGCTGTAGAGATAATAATTATTTTATATCCTAAATGACTCTTCACAATAAAATAATGAAAAAAGGCAGCAGTAAATACAATTTTCAGAGCTTTTAACAGAAGTACTCATACATGGCTAGCGGATACCTGCCTGGGTAGATAGTCTGAATTTAATCTGGCTTCACAAATAACAGGAACAGCTGATTTGATCACTGCTTAACTTGATCTTCTGTTTAATTTGATTAGAGCATTAGAGGCCAATATGTTTTCAGCTTAAAATTATTTAAGAAGTGTTTGTTTTTCGCAGTACAGCAGGACAAGTTATAAAAATTAAAGAAACCACATTTGCAGGAAGTTAGAAATTTAGTAAGTAGGCTATTTTGGGAAGCTATATTAAACTCCATCACAGTGAAAGGACAGTTGGAAATCTGAGACCTCTCTAATGTGTACAATGCTATACAGTTCCCATCAAAGAAATCTGAGTGCTTTTACTTTGCAGATGGTAAATTTATCAGGTGCATCAACTTTGCTCTGTGACTGCAGGAACGAGAAGCAGAATGGAATGCAAATATCCCCCTGAGAAAAATAGAGAGCAAGATCCAGACTATAAGCACTATGCATTCACGTCAATAGGCAGTATTGCAGACTATACTAAGAATAAAGAGTGTCTCAAGTTTCAGTTGTTTTGCCTATTTTCAACTGCCCTCTGGACACTCATCCTCACCTTTGTGTATTGGGAAGTCCTCTGCACCTGCTCTCCTGGACAAAGGAATATTTCCATCCTCACAGCCATGGAAGTCACTTCACATCTCTGCTCAAAGAAGGTTCATCTAGGGTGTCCTTTACTGCAAGGGTCCAATGCTATGTTATGGCCACTGTGGTGCAAACAGGACCTCCTAGTCCTCTTCTCCAAGCTGCCTCCAGTCAGCCCCCAGTCTGTACTTAACCTGGTGTTATGACTCCACAGGGGGAGGAGGTGGAATTTTTCTATGTTGAACTTCATTAAGTTTCTTTGGTTCCATTTCACCAGTTTGTGTCAAGGATGATCTGGATGGCAGCTCTTCCATCTCATGCAGCAACTACGTTCCCCAGTTTTATGTCGTCTGTGAACTTATTTGAGGGTGTGCTCTGACTCATTGCCCATCATTCATGAAGGTGTTCAAGAGTATTTGTCCCTGTATCATCCCCTGGCATACACTGATAAAAACTTGCATCCAGCTGTGCCACTGATCCCAACCAGTTAAGCCCCGTTGTTCAGCCACTTTTCTAATTCATCTTACTGTCCTTATAGACTGCATGCTTATCAGATTGTCTAGGAGAATGTCATGGACAGAAGAGCAGAAAGCTTTACTTAAGCCAAGATAAACAGGAACTACTGGTCTTCATTCATGTTGCTAGTCACGTCATAGATGGTTATTGGATTGCTCAGGCATAATTCTTGCTTAGAAAATCCAGTCTGACTATTCCTATTCATTTTGCTCTGCTTAATATGCTTGGAAAAGCATTTCAGGAGAATTTACTCCATCACCTTTCCAGACATGAAGATGAAGCTGACCAGTCTGTAGTTTCCTTGGTTCTAATTTCTCCTTACCGTCCTTGAAGATAGGTGTGACATTTTTTGGCAGAAAGAGTGAATTTCTGCCATTGCTCTGGTGCACCTTTGTCCACCAAATCCCTGTGACCTTCCAAAGATAATGGTCAGTATCCTTACAATTATATCCATCAGATTTCTCAGCATTTGTGTGCAATACATATATAAATTTAAGATAAGAACCTTTGTATTTTTTGTCCAAGTCCTGTAAAATGATGAGGAACAGAATATGGCCTTTAAATATGGGCTGATAGAATGGAAAGACTTATGTCACTGGTAAAGATGCTATCACCAAAAGTTATAGTATAGGGATTATTAGATATTAAAATGAAAATTTCTTTCCATAAAATCTAATTTCTACCAAAATTACAATAAAATAATACCACCCCCTCCTGCCAAATTAATTTGATGAAAAAGTATTATTCTAATAACTTAGATCCCTTCTCTGAATATTGCTGGGGAAGTTTTCAGGGGTGCCATGTGGATTGACCAGGTTTAGCTATTCATCTTTAACTATGTTTTGCAAATGCTGCTGCTTGGGATTTTATTACTACCCAGAGGAGCGAAGTCCATAAGCATCCAAAGGACTTGTTCTACTGTCAGTGTCACCAGAGGATGACCAAATCAGATCTTAGCGGGACTACAAAGAAAAGAAAACAATTCTGGGAGGAAGTGGATGTATTGAATAATATAAATCATAATATGTTCAGATACTATGCTACAGGACAAGATAATCCCCTCTATATTCATTACAGAGTTAGCATTTTCAGAGCTGATAAGTAATTTAAATGCTTGAGGATGCCATGTATTTTGGAATTAAAAAAAAGGATAGAAATTCTTTATGAGTTCATCTTTATGAACATTATTGAAATCTTATTGCATTCTTAAAATTCTACTTCACCTTTTCAAAGTTGAGAAAATATCCATTTATCTGATATTAATAAAGCTTTCGAAGGGGCTTTCCTACATCATACTGTGACTGCAATTTCATGTACATTTTGAAATAATGTAAAAATGTTCTGGATAAACATGTCATATATGACTTGAAGGAAAAACCTTTCAAAGCTGGTCTTATAAAAGAAAAAAACAAAAAAGACAGATTTCTGGACAAAACAGATGGAATTGGAGCAAAGAAGCAATAACTGAGAGAAGAAGTATTGTGTGGTTGAGTGAAGAAAATATATGTGGCATGAAAATATTTTCCTTTGTGTTTTGCCCAAGGCACATCCATAGGATTATTTTGTTACTCTGTCAATAGCCTAATGCATGAATTTGTGTTTGAGGATCCAGAAAAAATCAGTCTCTGACATCTTCAAGAAACCCATCAAATCATGTGTATAGAAAAGCACTTTGAAGTCTGCAAGTGATAAATCCTAATTACTTTTAGTTGTCGTATAAGTAGTGATGTTGTGGTAAAGTGAGAATAGTGCGCTCAGATCTTCATACGTCATCTTTTACTTGCATGTCCATTTCCGACAGTTTTTTTCAAACGATAGCGAAAATGTAATCAAGTGTATCTGGTCTTTTAAAAAAAAGCTTAGTTTCCTTATGGAATATTACTTAGCACACTTTTTTTTTTTTCAGTTATATGAAAATTTATGACTTTGTCACTCTTTACACAGGCAATTCTATCAGTTTTTTTTAGTGTTTGTCCAGAGGATTGAGTAGCTTTATAATCTCTGTTTAAACCCTGCCTTTGTGATGTCTGGACAAATTACTTAAAATAGTTCTCCTTTATAATTTCCACTTTTGTATATATGGGACCTATTGCCTACTGCCTTAATGAAATCTGGGGACCAAAAAGTGGAGTGGGAGACACTCAGTTGCAGAAAAAAGAATATAATCATCTTAGTTCTCTAGACCAAAATAGGGCAGGACAGGGTAGACTTTTACTTCGGAGATAATATCACCCATCCTCACCAGAACTTGATAACTTTCCTAAAACCTTTTCTGAAGAAAATTGACTCTACCCCAGCCAGAACCAGCACATTGATAATATTTCCCTTGTGCACTATGTTCACTGACAGACTCCTCAACTCTGAGCCTGTCCTCAAAGCATGCAGGAGCAGGGACTATGAGCTGGAATAGGAAGAACACGGGAGCATTGGCAGTATATTGTGCCCACGCCGTGGTGCTCAGCTGGAGAGTTTTGATTTCTCTTGAAGTTCTAGGATGACTGTGGAGGTCTTCAGGCCCTTTAGATAGCTGTTAAGCAAGTTGGCTCTTCCTGCAGGTATTATTCCCTCTCAATGAATGGGCTGAAGACACTGACCTGCCTTGGGCAATTCTTTTCTGTAGTACACAAGATGCTGAGTGGCTGTGCTGTGACTGTACTGAGAGGGGGAATTTATTATCTTCAGTGTGGTGCCATGCAAACAAAGCAGTATTTCTTTCAGGCCTGAAGGACCCTGCATGTAGCCTCTCTGCATGTAACATGAGCTGGCTGTGCCCAACTGTTCCTACATCTTTTATATGCAAGTGGAAGGCTCTGGTTCAGGAAAAGATATTTCATTCTCTGCAGATCAGCATCTGCTGCCACAATAAGAACCTTTGAGCATACACTGTCAACCTCATGTAATACACTAATCATACATTCCAGCAAGAGTGAATACTGGTTCGTACAAAGCCCTTACAATCTACAGGCTAAAAGTATGTATGTGTTATGAGCCAATTTCATACTCTGTTCATTAAGAAAGTCATCACCATGGTAACATATACATCACAAGTTACTACCACAATCTTTAAAATTTTCAAGTGCATAGCAACAAGAACATAGTGCTGGAGCATTTCCATTTAGTAGTACTTGGAAGCTGTACATAAGGCTTACTAAGCACCTTATAAGTATTAGAGAGAAGAAATGGGTCTTTTACACCCAACTGGCATAAAGAAAAATCATGTTATTCATTTGTAGACTTAATGATCTTGAGTTTGATTGTGCCAAAGATTAACTTGCTCTCATGTTTTTCATGTTGCCTTTATATTTCTCCTTCATCTTGTCATGTTAGCTATTCTTTTAAAAATCCTTTGTAATATGAACATTCTGGAGAGGAAACACTGTATGCAAGTTGCACTAAGTAATAATCTACATGTGGGAAAGTTGTAGACAATGTGGTCTTCCAAGGGACATGGAGTCACTTGTTCTAACCCTATTGCTTAAAACTCTGCAGAAAGCTCAATTTCTAGGTGCCATTCTCCAGTGACAACATTCATATCACGGTAACTTTATCTAGTTTTATCACAGGGAGAATTAGCCAAAGACAGATCCTGTTGGAGCTGTAGTAAATGAGAGGAAGGAGTTCAACCATAAAAAGGCAATTCAAAGTCATAACCAGGGATTTTTTCCTAGAAGACTGATCACAGCAGAAAGGCAAAGTAAAAAGAGGAGTGAATAGTTTATGCATCATCTTTCTTCTGTGTGGCTTTAGCAACCAAGACATGGCAAACGCTGTGGGCTTTTCTACCAATGGAACTGATCTGCTCCTTGTAAATTAAGGGGAATGACCATCTCTGGCTTTCCCTGTGCTTTGCCTGACAAAATGGAAGATCTGGTTAACAATTTGATGTGCACATCCATACATGCACAAACTTTCCTCTCCTCACTGACTGAACAGGATAATGCTCTACTAGATTTTATCTTAGTACTTCAGCCCACTAAAGTTGAGATGTTATTTTGATGTCATAATCATACTTTTTTTCCCCTTCAAATTATCATTGCTTTATTTTAGAACTTCAAACTTGAAGATCATTAAAAACTTCAGAAACACAAGGGAACAATGCTACTATAAAAATGTTTTAATAACTAGTCACAGGGATATTTAAAGACAGTGGAAAATGTCAAGACTGAAAATTTAACTTTGACTCTAGTAGGAGGTTCAGCAAATGTTAAGGCATAACTTGAACAAGAGGGCAAGTTCCTGACAACCACAGCTATCATGCCAAATCAAAATCAAGCTTCCATTGTGTGAACATGCTCAATTTGACAGGACATTATGTTGTTTTTCTTTAAAATGATACTTCACCAATAATTTTCACTGACAATAGATGAGAAAATGCATATATTTAAAGAATGTACTGTAGGCTGAAATCATGCCCTCTAATGTTTTCATTTGACTTGTG
>WBNO01014293.1:0-18281 GCA_013400575.1 Peucedramus taeniatus | reverse complement strand
GGACAGTTCTGTCACTGTCCAAAGCTCAACATATCAACAACAGTGGTACAGCCTCTGGGATAACATATTTAAGAAGCAGAGGAAAAAAAACTGGAAGAGAAAATGCATCTGGAGAGAGGAGCGAGAATGTGTGAGAGGTGTGAGAGTGAGGTGGTTTGTTCTCAGCTGGACACCAGCTACCTACCAAAGGCATTCTGTCACTGTCCTCCTCAGCTGGACAGGGGAGAGAGAATATAACAATAGGCTTGTGGGTCAAGTTAAGGACAAGGAAAGATCTCTCACCAATTACTATCATGGGCAAAAAAAAACCCTCAAGTTGAGGAAATTAATTGAATTCATTAACAGTCAGATAGGTAGGTTATATATCTGTCTAAACAATATAATTGTATATCATTTGATCTTGACGTCTTTCATTTGGGGTACCCAGCTGTGCTTCTTTTTTCTCTTTAAATAATTGAAGACGTGGATCCTCACTCTTTTAGGATGGCTGCAGAGGTTGCCATGTTTAGCGAAATAATTATTGTGGGTCTGTTGCATATACCCTGGTGGAAGGTAAAAAATGCAAGTCTTCAACCACAGACTAAATAAGAGTTCAATCCTTCAGGTTATTGTATCATAAAATATTTTTTTTAAGTTCCCCTCAGAAGCTTCCGTGCATCACTCAGTACCCTGAACACCTTACACAGACCTCTGGATCCTTCTGCTGCAGAACCTGTTTGTAGGTTTAATGGTGTGTGCAGTCTGCATGGCAGTGGGTGTGATTAGTGGAGTCCTCCGTGGTCACAGTACCAGAGTGTGCCATACTGCCTCAGGTGGCACAACACTGTTAAGTGCTATGGACAAGAATCACAATATCAGCAGAGCACAAGTGACAGCACTTGTGACTTGAAATAAGAGCAGTGAGCTGATCTGATTTTCCTTGGGGACTGATACCTACTCCCAGAGGAATTCTTGAAGCCTTCAGACTCTTGCTAGCAGTACATGTGAAGAAACACTTCTCTTCTTCAACAATTTGCTGGGAGCTAGGATGTGACTTGTCTCCAGTTGCTCCTCTTCAGTGTTGCAAAGGGGTTTTTTCCCCATTTCTGGACAGGTAGTGGCAGGCTGTTGGACTGAAACAGACTGAGCCTGGGGTGGTAAGAGCTGTAGCTTCTTAGTTTGAAGATTCAGGGGTATGGTGATGTACAGAAAGTATAGGCAGTGAAAGACAACACTAGTACTTAGTAACATTGATATCAGCTATGTAGAATTGCTGATCCGGGTGTATACTTTTAGATCAGTATAGTGGTCATTATTCAATCTGATATATGAGAAAGTAAAGGGGCTCAAGTCTCATCCACTTTTAAGATCTTGACAAAAGTATCCTTTTAAAGTTTTAAGGGGAAAAAAATGATTCTTTCATTCAAAGTAAGTCATTGGCAGTAAATGTTATACACAGTCTGTAAGCTGCCATCTCTGTTTGAAACACTTTTAAGGAAGGCTATGTTCCAGATTTCACTGGGGGTGTATATAGCAGTCTCACCTGGCATTATCCTAAACATACGGGATAAATCTTAGGCAAATTCTATCCACCAGTAACTAAAAAACCGAGAAACCAGTTAGTATTTTTTCATGTCTACAGTCTGTTTTTGAGTTCACTAGGAGATTTTTTGAGTTCTGGTGACAAACTGAAGTCTTTGATTCCCCTACGCTATTTAATTTGTATTGACATTACACAGAAGGCATGCGGTTCCTACCTGTGTGGGGCAAAAGCCTGCCACCCTTTGTCTTGCTGAAAAAAAACCCTTCTCTACAATTAAATGTATTGGCTTTATCTAGAATTGAAGTTCTGAGGTAGTAAATAAGCATTGTATTACTCAGAGAAAGCATTAGAGTTAGGTAGTTGGCTTTTAAGACTGGTGTAGTGTGTACATTGAGGTAGTTATGTATTATCATCCAGGTAGTTAATAATACATCAGCTTAACTGCAAAGTTCTGTACATAAATGACTGCAATTGAAGTATAAATAACTGCATCATATAACTATAATCCATGTAAAATGGATTTGTAGGACTATGAAATAAATTTGTATTAAAAAGCAGTACAAGAAATGGGACTAAACTCCCTGCTATAAGAACTACTACTAATTACTTAGATACATTATAATTACACAAACTGCAATAACTAATTACTGCATAATTACATAATAGTTAGAGTTACAGTGTTATTAAGTGTGATGCTTCTTGTCTTATCCTTACTCATGTTCTAGCATTTAACTTGAAATAGCTTCCAAAAAAGAAGGTTCATTTTAATATTTATGGACTTAAAACCTATTGAAATAGATGGAAAAATCTTTTATTTCAATAAGTTTTAGAATGGGATAGATAGATAAAACTATAATGTGAGGAATAATAATAACATCCTCTGAAGAAAATGTGAGTTGCTTCTTACATTCATACCTAATACTCTACTGTTAAAGTGATTTCAAAAAACAGAAGCTAAGGAAAGAGAGAGAAAGAGAGAGAAAGATCTGGGGCAATTATCCCTTTCTGAGACTAGAGAGAATTAAGACCTAGTCTAGGCACAGCTTTAGGTATCTTGTCCTCCTGTCTTGTTTTCTCCATTAGACTAAGCCTATGGTTATTCCACACCGAGAGGGTTCTTGCCTTTTTTTTTTCTTTTTTTCTTTTTTCTTTTTTCTTTTTTCTTTTTTCTTTTTTCTTTTTTATTTTTTATTGTTTTTTTTTNTACTCTCTTTTTTCTTTTTTCTTTTTTCTTTTTTTTTATTTTTTTCTTTTTTTGTTTGGGTTGGGTTTTTTTTTGTTGACTTGTTCTTTTTGCAGATTGTCTGGGTTTTTTTTTGCTTTAATGCCAGATACATTCATGATATCTGAGCTGAATTCATTGGAGTTAAGTTTTCTCACTCAGTCATATTTTATTCCTGTTTGTCTTATTAGGTGTCTGTTATAAATAACCACTCAGCTGAACAACATAAAAGAATTACACTGGGCTTATGGAAGAAGGAAATTATTCACTACAGCTACCTACTTCATGTGGTATAAAGAAATACTACTAGGAGGATCTGAGAAGTGTCATATCATTTGTGTACCACTAAAACCAGTAAATAAAGTCCTAATCTGCCTATCCTTGATCCAAATGCAGTGTGTGATTATACAGACAGTTCTTTGGCATCCCACTGTTCGCTCTGCTGACGAAATACTTGAAATTTCCTCTGCTTCCAGGGGTTACTGGGATTCCCTTGGCATACAAGTTGCTTACCTTAGGGACTGAACAAAGAGTGCTGAACACCAGAGAAAGGAGGCACTAAAAGATCTTTTCCATCGGAGCAACAGTCTTCAGTGCAGTAGGTAAGGTATGTTCATTTTCATCATCACCTTCTTCACCCTTAATTTTTGCTGGTGAATCCAATTTGAAAAAACAGTTGGAGAACTTAATCTCATAAATTCAGAAATTAAATATTCCAGCATTTCCAAGACAAAATATTTGGTTTTGGCTTGCTTGGTTTTGGCTTGCCTGCTATTCATCTTACCTTTCCATCACCTGAGGAACTTTGGTGACGGAAGTTAGACAGAAGCTCTAACTTTGCTGATGTTTTTAGTTATAGAGGACCCAAGAGACCAGTGGGATTTTACTACTTACAACAAATATCTGGTACTCTATAACCTGTTGGACACAATAAACAAAAGAGAAAGTCCTGTTGTTATGGCATACATCCTCCTGAGAGAAGATAAATCTTCACATATGTCTGCTGGCCATTGACAGATGACCTTATGTGTCTTTCATGTCTGAGCATTCTCACAGCTCTGAGCTGCTTTTCCTGCTCCCCTGTCCTGCTACAACCTCTTTCCAATAGCAGAGGCAAAACAAAATGCAAGCCTGTTTCTTACCCATCCGAGCTCAATCTCCTGCATTTACAATGTCAGTTGACTGAGTTTGGCATTGCACAAGGAATAAGGGAAAAGTCATAGACATTTTTCCCACTCTCCCTCACTTACAAGGAAGCACTGGCCTCTGGAAGAGGCACAGGAACTTAGCAGAACTCATCACAAAAATGACCAATCAAGCTCTTTAAATATGTAAGCCAAATCCTCCCTACTTTATCTATGTAAGCTATCCAAATTAATTAAACAGTTCCAGCTTGTAATGACTTAAGAACAATTTTTTCTCACCTATTAGTAATCTTGCCATGTTTATGAACATTTTGGATTAGAAATGGCAAGGAGATCAGGTGGTTATAAAATATTTTCAAAGTTGTAAGACAAGACTATAGTGCTAATCACAAGATAGAAACAGGATGAAAAGATGGTGCCAGTTATAATGAAACGAATTGCTATCTTTAAAATTACTAGGGAATCTAATAACAATATAATAATAATTATTATCTTGGAAGAAACTACAGAAGCATTTCCAATTTATGAATTTAAAATCCCTGCCAAAGATCAATGAAAACATATGCTAACATTTAGCAATTAATTATTGATAATTCAATTTAACTCACTCTCTGTGTTGTTTACTGAAATTAAAGTCATTTAGTAATCAATAATCATCCTTATAAAGCAAGGGTAAAACTTAGCTAACAATAGTGCAGATCAATAAATTAGCTCATCTAATAGAACCGAATATTTTATTTCAGCACTCTATCTAAGAAATAATGGGCATTAATTTCACTGAAGCAGCCATGAGGAATAGGGATCCTTTGCACAATTTCCATAATGAAAATTATAAAAAAGAAAATCCCAGTGATGATGTACTTCTTCATTGCAAGTTTTCAACTGTGTGAGAAAACATAAATGGTCCTGTTACCTTGAATATAGATGGACTCAATAAATAAAATAATCTTGCCTTGCTAGCAGTACAAAGCAGTTCCTTAAACATTGCTTCTTACAAAAACATTCTCTCAACCTCAGCCCAGATTCATGCTATGTCCATTTATTTAGTTGTCTTGTATTTTCTTTCTGTTCCTACTCTATATGCCATTTCTGTCACTTCTTTCTCCTAGGTACACAAACCTATTGAGCAGCACTGTCTCCTGATAGTCAACACTTCTAACAATTTAGTTTCTGACATCAGAGTATCTATGTGATCTAGATGTCATGGTCATGTATCTCATTAGTCTTAAAAATGTCAAGTTCCATTCTTCCACCTAGTCCCAAAGACCCTTCATTACATAAAATATTCTCTTTTTAAATTAAAGTACATACTCCACAGCTTCAGTGATGGTTTCAAGCACTCCTGGCATAGTAGGGTAACATTTCACCATGCAATAAGTTTTCTTTACTGCTCTCTAACCCAACATATATATAGTAATAGCATATAAAAATGTGCAAATGTAGTTTGTATATGTTAATTTCTAACATAATTTTTGTAATCCTTTAATTTTTCTTCAAAATTTTAGGACTGCAGAAAGATTAATATATTGCTAACTAGGACCAAGATTAACCTAGGTGGACAGGATATAAGGAATTACTGCCTATGACACAAGAAGATGCTGGATATCACAGACAACAGTAAAAGATGCTGATAAAGATTAAGGATAGCTCCTTGACAGATGGCCAGATTTAATAGGTAGTTAAGGGGAAAGTATAAGAAGAATGACGAAAACTTCACAAATAATGCATGCAGAAATAATGTACCGCAGAACTTTTGGATAATAGAATTTGCAATGCCAGGAACATATCTCAGTAATACCAGATTTGAACATGGATGTAGCAAGACTGGGACTAAAAAAACTTATATTCTCACTGATTTTTTTGGAAGGGAACCAACACAGAGAAAGATATGGATGAAGGCAGAAGATAGGGAAAAGGTATAGTAAGGCAGGCAAGCCTTAAGACTGGTTCTTTCTGTATGTAACTGCCAGCAGCCCTGTGCTTGATCACCACTGCTTAAAGCAAGACAATAATCTCACTAATTCTTTTATACCAATCATGTCCAAACTATTTCTTTTGTCAGGACCATGGGGAAGGAAATGGGAGTACCATTTCTGGAAATCAGGAGAGCCCTTAGTACAGGTGGATAGAGCACACTGGTCTCACCATGACAGTGCCTTTCCAAGCCTGGTGGTATCAGTGTCTCTAAAAACATCCTAACAAATATCTTCCATTTCTTATGAAGGCAGGGAAAAGCTTCTAGTGAAGAGAGCAGGCCAGTGGTAAACTGCTATAAGACATAGTACTCTGTGGTGGGTTGTTCCTGGATGGATGCCAGGTGCCTACCGTAGCAGCTCTATCATTTCACTTCTCACCTGGGCTTGGAAGGGAAAATGAATGGCTCATGGGTTGAGATAAGGACAGAGAGAGATCACTCAGCAATTACTGTCATGAAAAAAAAACAGACTCAGATTTGGGAAATAATTTATTTCAAATCAAATCAGAGTAGCGTAATGAGAAATTAAAACTAATTCTTAAAACACTCTTCCATCACCCCTCCAATCTTCCAAGGCTCAGCTTCATATTTCTGTACCTCCTCCTGTGCAGCAGCACAGGGAAGCAGGGAATATTGTCTGCAAACTGTTCATCAGATGGTGTTTCTGACACTCCTTCCCTATTGGGGAAGGACTCATCACACTCTTCCCCTGCTCCAGTGTGGGGTCCCTCCCACAAGAGATAGTCCTTCACACAGTCCTTCAATGAGAGTCCTTCCCATGAGCTGCAGTTCTTCACAAACTGCTCCAATTTGTGTCCCAGCCACAGGGTACAGTCCTTCAGGAACACAGAATCACAGAATACCCTGAGCTGGAAGAAACCCATCAGGATCATAAGTCCGACTCCTGGTTCTGCACATCCCAAGAGTCACACCATGTGCCTGAGAGCATTGTCCAAACACTTGAACTCTGTCAGGCTGGTGCTGTGAACACTTCCCTGGGGAACCTGTTCCAGGGCCCAGCCACCCTCTGGGTGAAGAATCTTTTTCTAACATCAAACCTAAAACACCCTGAAATATAATATCTAACCTAAAGCTCCCCAGCATGGATCCCTTTTGTGGGGTCACAGGTCTTGACAGCAAACTTGCTCCAGCATGGGCCCCTGCGGCCACAGGTCCTGCCAGGAGCTTACTCCAACATGAGCATCCCATAACATTGTAGCCTCCTTCAGGAAGCTACCAGGTCCGACATGGGATTCTCCAGGGTCCATACATTGGTCTCTTCATCCCCATGGACCTCCATGGGCTGCAGGGGCACAGCTGCCTCACCATGGGCTGGACCATGGGCTGCAAGGGAATCTCTGCTCCAGTGCCTGGAGCACCTCCTGCCCCTCCTTCTGTGCTGACTTTGGGTCTGCAGAGCTGTTCTTCTCACATGTCCTCATCTGTCTCCCTGAGCTGCTGTAGCTCAGCTTTTTTTCCTCTTCTTAAACATGTTATCACAGAGACACTACCACCATGTCTGATGGGCTTGGGTTAGACCAGTGGTTGGTCTATCTTGGATCCAGCTAGCATTGGCCCTGTTGGACATAGAGGAAGCTTCTGGCAGCTTCTCACAGAAGCCATCCCTGTAAGTGACTCTAATTTAACATTAATCCTCCTTCAAAGAAAATTTAACAATTCCCATTCATCACATCTGTGTTATAATGACATATTAAGTTAATTATAAATAAATCTTTGCCATTCAAGACTCTTGCCTGTTTTTTAAATTATTTTTTTCCATAGCACATTTTGTAGATTTCAAGGAATTTATTTCAATTTTTATGAAATCGTCATCTAAGAAAGAAGGACATTGATGATGAGTCACAGTCTTCCGAGTTATTTACGACTATGGGTGAACAAAAATCTTATTTCAGTAAATGCCAAAGAAAGTGCCATGGAAGCCTGACTCATGCTTATAGTGGAAATTTAAAATCAAGGTGCTGGAGCAGAAAACACCATAAAAAAGTGCCAGAAATGTTAACATTCAGAATGATTTGTAGTTTTTTTCAGATAAAAAACATACATTAGTAATATGATAACAATCTAAATAATTCATTGCCACAACCATTTCATTTATTTTATCTCAAAATTTGGAACAAATACAGCCATGAACTCATTCCAGAAATGTTTTATTCAAAGCTACATACAACCAGCAGGAATCACAGAGTTTTGACTATTCACGCATTATAGGATGGGCATTCACCATGCATCTAAGTCTTTACTTGTTTCACTGAACCTTTGTGTCTTGGAATATTCCTGTCAAATCTGAGAAAAGTGGTAACTATAATAAGGTCTTCAAACAAGATGAGTCTTGTTTATTGTTTAGTAAAGCAGAGTAAATTGAGAAAAATGTCTTTCTCGACAAGAGAGCTTGAGTGCTGTCGAAAGGAGGATTGGAAAACAAGCATGACAACACTAAGAGCTACATTCACAAAAGGGTTTGCATCACACAATTTTATTATTTAGTTGTCCTGTGTTCACACCCTGGCTGATAAGCATCAAAGGCTAGATTACTCCCACAAATGAGAAGAAAAACAGCTTTCCAGAGATTCCTTTTTGACCGTAATTTTAGAAAACAGTGGAGAAGGAAAAGAAAGTTAGTTTGGTCTATTTTCTGATTGGAATGCTTCTGATAAATGCCTCACCATGAACAAGTTTCCCTACACGGTGTTCAAACTCTTTTGATGTATGCTTAGAACACCTTCCTTGCTAGAGCATAGTCCCCTCCTCTTTTCACTTGAATGGTCTGTGTACAAAAACACGTTGTGATTCATGGCCCACATGGAGTCCCTGTCCTGTTTTCCCACAATCCATTTCTAATTTTCCTGCAGAACTGAATGCAAAACCTTATCTCTCAATAACGTGACTTAAGCCTTGATCCTATAAGAATGTGTGGACTGCTGCCCTGCAGGCCAAATAGCTAAAATTGGTATTGCTTCACTAAATCAATGGAATTTATTCCATCTATGGATTTTGTCTATCCATGAGGTGCTGAACATTATAAATGTCTAGATCTATCTTTCCAACCTCAAAGGAGTTACTCAAAACCTCCAGGCCAAATCTTAAAAGTCTTCTGCTTACAACTAAAAGGTAAATGTATGAGAGAACTGACACCTTTAAAATGAAAGGTTTAAAATACTGATTGCTTTAAGGCTGTGTAATATTGATCAATATTCTCCATAAGAAAACTGAAGCTTACACACTCAAGATGTGACTTAGCTAAAGTGAACTACTATGATCTTTAAAACAAAGAAAAGAGAAACATGCTGCTTAATTTTCAATAGCAAGGTGTTCAGCCACGAAATGAAACTAAAAAATATATTGTCAAGGAAACTTAATAAAGGAAATTTATTGTCCAAAGTCAATTCAGAATACTTGTCCACCTAATAATGATATTCCAAAATATTTTGTGAGATAAATATTCTTTTAAATCAAAATAATTTGCAGACAATCAATATCAACGAAGAAATTAATACACAGAAAATAATAATGAGAACACAGACAGGCCAAGGAAAATATTAACAAGGTGGATAACCTGAGTAGCAGTGTATTTTGCATTGTGTAATGGGATTGTGACATTCATTTTTTTTGTATTTGTGCTTAAAGCTGGGGGAGGGGGATGGGAGAAAAAAGAGCAATGAGAATCAGAAATATGGAAAGTAAAATTAGCTGATAATAAAGAGCATTGAATCAGGTATGGCACAGCCTTCACCTATTAAAAAACCTACTGCAAAAGGGCAGGAACTATTTGTTCTCCATCTCCAGGGAGGATTGGAGAAAAATTAATGGTTTAAGCTGCAATAAGGAAGATTGGATAGATATATGAAAAAACTTTTTAAAAGTGAGGACAGTAAAGTACAGCCACTAAGACTGCCACTAGCAGCTATGCAGTCCACATCACTGGAGATCTCTAAGATCACTTTAGAAGCACATCTGCAGGGAATGACAGACACTGCAGATCTTGCTTTGGGACACAGTGATAGATGTAGATGTAGATGACCTCAACCTACTTGCAATCTGAGTGGGTCTGTGAGATACATAGTACAACAAATAATTACCACTTGTAAAGTTTAGGAATGTCCAGGGGATGTTGCAGTGAAAAGGGACACTTTTCAGGTTTAACAGCAAGTTGTATCCCCTGACTTTTATGTTAAAAATCACCAGGAATGCATTTGAGAAACAGAAATGGGAAAAGGTCTAATGTTCCCAATTCCCACTGTAGTTGGTAGCAAGAGTCCTGTTGATCTCAAAGTAAAAAAGATTACGAGCATGAAAAGACTAATACACCATGGACTCAAAGCTGTAAATTATTAATTTAAAATGTTTCCAGTGCCTCCTGAAACACAGTCTGAAAATACACCAAATTATATTATTTTCATAGTGACAGCCTACAAAAATTAATTCTCTGAGCGCAGTGCTAGAGCTTTGGTGAATATAATATACAAAAGTCCACTTGAGGGAAAATCCTTATCTTACTTACATATTTTGGAAATGTTACTGAAAATCTAAGAACAATAGCTAGAACATCCAGCTCAAGAATATTTGCCTGTCATCTGATCTCAGTGCTCCCAGATCCCACTTTATCTGTATTATTTGACCTGCATTTACAATTTTCAATCTCTCTTTGAACCATAATCCTCTCTAGCCCACTGGGCCCTAGCCCTTATGTGTAAATGCTACTGTCAATGTGGTCATATGTAGAGAAATACAGGGGTTTATGGAAGAATCTCACTTTGGAAACAAAGACTGAGAACTATGCAGTGAAACTATCATAAACAGGCAAAACAAAGCAGGGAGAGAAATCAATAAGTGATGGTCAGCTGGATTTTTGTCTTATGTCACACTTCACTTTGCTGGAGAAATTCCAGTCTCTAGAACCATTTGCAGTCCTAGACTGAGACTAATACCAGAAGAGATTCTGCCCTTCTCAAAAGCCATCTGGGAACAAAACACACTGGGGCAACCTATACACTGCAGTCGGGGAAAGGGATAACCAATTCATAGACCACAGCAAGCACGAACTAGACTAGAGAACACTTTTCTCTCTTCTTGGTTCTGCAATCTGATTGACAAGCCAACCAAACTGGGTGCTAGAAAACAGGGAAGGACAGACTCCAATGCAGACTGAAAGGATTTATTAAAATCAGCTACAACTGTGAAATGTAGCTATATTGATCTGAGCCCCAAGTTTTTATAAGGAAGTCTAAATACATAGAAATTGGCCAGCCCTTGCCATCAGTTAAAACCAGAAGCTAATCTATCACCTGCTTTAATCATCTAAATTTCTCTAAATTTGTTACATTGTCCCAGGTCTATTTATGTTAGTTTATCTAAAACATGTTTACTAGACAGGTATGCAGTTTTGTTTGAAGACAAAAGAAACAAAGAAACCCACCACTTGCAGTTTTTTGTCCCCTACATCCCTAAAAATGCTTGATTATGTCATAGTTAAAAATCTGTGTTGTATTTCTCATTTGAATTGTTCTAGCTTAAACTTCCAATGGTTTTCATTTTTGCAATATCTTTTTTCCAGAAGATTGAAAAGCCAATTAGTATCTGCTATTTTCCTCCACTGAAGATCTTTACACACCTTAATTAAGTCACTGCTCAATCTACTTTTTATAAGTTATGCATATTGATTTCTCACTGGAAAGCATTTTCTTTTCTCATCAAAGGATTTTGAAGCTCTCTCTTCAATCAGATTTTCCTCATGAAAAAAAAATGGCAAGTATAGTGATAACCAGCAAGAAGAAATTCCAGCTTTGAAACCCTAAGACATAGTTTCTTCAGGGTTCTTCATTCACCATTTTGGAATCTTTAGTCAACTATTTGCCATTTTACATTTATTTCCAGCTAGGCTGGATCAAACAGTACTCTGAAACATCATTTCAAATGCTGATGATTAATATTAATCAATGGCCAGACTGGTATGCTGCAATATATCACTTAATGCTCTAACATCACAAGTATTTGATCTGCTATTAGAGGGCTAATGTTTCATATCATCACTGACAAATCTGCATGAGTTGGGCCACTGAATTTTATTGTGGCGAAAGATGAGACAAATTCTTTTTCTTCGCCTCTTCCTTCTCTATAAATTCTCTGAGTTAATAAAGGAAATTTGCTCCAAAACCTGTATGATGATGTCATAGGATGAAGAATTTTAATTCTTGGAAGATTAAAAGGGATATTTATGTTATTTCACTGTGGTTACCTTATTTAACCTTTTTAGATTCCTAATGAACTGTAGTGTTGTGTTTTATGCTACCCCCTGTGTTCATTTGTAATGGTTCATCCAATGTACCCCTGTTTTCCCAAATGGTTTGTCCTAAGTCGTTTCCCACCTTACCCCATGTCAATTTTCCCCAATTCTGCTTAGTCATTCCCCAATCTCCTCCCTGGACCTCTGTCCGTCACTCGACCTCCCATCCCCTTTGTCCAGAACCTTCCCTCGGGGACATAGAGTGATTGGGCAGAGGCTAGGTCCCTCTCTCAAGGTACTTTCCAATTCATGGTACCCCTTGTCTGTTACCTCGGTTTCTCCACCCCTAGCTTGCCCATTGGTTAGTAGATGAATCCCTCCCTTGTTTCCACCCCCCTTTAAATGTCGCTGTCGGTAACCAGACTGGACTCTTCGCAGCTGGTTACCCTGAGCCTTGGAGCTCCTCTGAGCTCCTCAGTAAATCTCGGATTACAACCCCTACGGAGAGTCAGCCTCTCATTCCTCTACTGCTGTCAACTTGCATCTCCTCCATCACAGGGCTAATAACCCTAGCCGCCCTCCTGTGCTCACGGAGCATGGGAGAGTGTCCCCTGCTGCTCGCTACATCTGGGCTGGTCGGGAGTGGCCCGCAGTGGTCACAGAGTGGACGCGGCAACAATGAATGTGATTCAGCGTAGGAACTTAACTTTGGTGTCAGAGATTAAGGATTTCTGGGAGAGGAAGCTATAAACTTGGAAATATCCTAAGTGTTATTTAATATGCCTACTCTTTTTCTGATCACACTATCATTCATGGAAAGCAGCAAGTAAGAGTATCAAAAAGGAATGACCTATACTTAGGCAGATTCTCACCAAAAAAAGTTATCACATCATATAAACTTTCTATAATTAGAAAGTTTGAGCAGCCTCTTTTACTTTTGCACCCATCAAAAAAATTTTTCAAGGAACTTAAAAGGAATTTAAAATTTTTTGCAATTTTACCTTCAACTCTGAACTCTATCCTTTCTGATTCAATCTGATGAAAAAAATGGTAGACAGAATGGAGCTATTCAGTATTAGCGGAAAAAAACTACATTATGAGAGTAAATTATGCTGCTGGGAAGCAAAAAAAGACCTGCTTCTCAACTCTACAAGATTAAAGGCCTATGGGCACTAAAATTACATCAATAGAGCAGTCTTGCAGAGGTAAGTTGAAGGTTTGCATTAAAAACCCATCTTGAACAACCAGTAAAATACTTTCCTCTCAGGGACATTTGTCCATGGACAAGGAGCCAAGGACATCCTAGACCTCTGCCTTGCCCTTGTTCAGTGTGACAAGCAGGGTCCTATTGGTGCCACCGTGCTGGAACAAGTCAGCTGCTGCTGGCCCCAGAGAGGCAGAGATGAAGGTATACAGATTGATGGAAGCTAGAAGACTACAAGGCACCCTTGTCTAGAAACCAGAATTATACCAGACCACTGATCATATATGCAGGCATTGCATTTATTCTTTGAGAATCCTTTATTTTTCCAGAGAATATGTAACATCTGATCACCTCATAAACGCTGAGAATCACATTGCATGAAGTAAACATCATCTCAATAATAAAACGTTTGAGGAGTCTTATTATAATGGTGTCAGAACAGGCACGATTTCGACTGTGGCACAAATGACATGGGTTAAGACTGAACATCTGTATGTCTCATATCTGATATTACAGTAACTCAAAGAATCCCTCAAGCATAATCAGAACAGATCTCTTGTCATTCAGATAACTATTTAAAAGATATTCTGGAAGCATTAAAGAGAAATTGCAAGTTTAGCTATAAAATACTGACTGACTTAGTAAGTAAAAATTTGTACCCAAATTTTCCAAAACATTGAAATTAAACAGCAAATAATATGTTCTCATACCTATATTTCATAAAAAAAAAACCCTATGGAAGTACTGAGAAAACTAACAATCTTAACTGAAACACACAATATAGCCTTCAGCACTGAGTCGTTAGCTCACCTTAAGCACATGCTTAAAATAAAATCTTTAAATACTGTCCTAAATCAATGTGCTCTTTTAAATGGAGTCTTCCAAAACCTAGTAAAAGACATGTTGTGTTCAATACACACGGGGCACTTTATTACTCATTTCCATGTATGTTTGTATGTATTCTTCAGTGAGTTATTACTTTGTTCATTTTGTTATTGTTTTTTAGGTATAGTGTAGGACTGGAAAGAATTCTCCTAGGACATCTGTGCAGACCTATGCTCATACAAACAGACACACCATGTATTGATCCACACTATAAAAAAAAACAGCCTTCTTACTGGAAGATTATTCCAGAATATCAGCCTTCCTCCAGACCAAATTTCCAGTACACATACATGAAGAATATTAAAATTGTATGATATTGATTGCTTTTCTTCTCAGGGATTCAGTTTTGTCTCCTGTATCCCATGAAATTTCTCATCAGGTTGGTAAATGAATAATGTGGGCGCTCCTCATGCATCATTAGGAACTCTTTTCAGTAACTCAAGGCAATAATTAGAAAGAAACACACAGAAAGAAATTCATTTATTGTCAAGCATGATGAGTCAGATATGGGGATATACATGACATACTTACATTTTCTTTTAAGATTTGTGATTGTTGTAAAAAAAAATATGTATGAGTCAGTCATTTCAGTTTTGATCAAGATCATGCAAAGTGCAATTCTCAACCCAGAGGTTCAGCTATCCATGATCAAGCACTGGTTTTGTGCAGCTGTGTCATCTTGATTCGGTTTTACCAAGGAAATTGTGCCAGGGTGTGACAAGAGCACATGAGCTAAATCCATGCACTATAAGAAAAGCAAAAATACAGATAGGAATGTAATAGTTAAGATTCTAACAGTTAACACCTTGATTTCCCTATAAGGAGAAGGGGTTGAGAGGTGGGTAGGAAGGTGGCTACAGATTCTCTAGGATGGCAGCTTCAAAATATCAGGGATCAGACCCTTCCACAACTAACAAAGACAAATTCTTCCTGCCTGATTAATAGCTGAGTGCACTGGTGTCTCTCCAGGCATGTGAGTGTAAACTGGTCCTTCTTGCCTGCTGGACCTGGCTGCCTCTTTGAATTAAGTAGTAAGTTAAAAATCAACTTGCCTTCTGAATCCGTCCTTGTGCGGATTCTCTGTGCATTCAACAAATGTCACCTGATTAACGTGCCCCAGAAAGGAAGAATTACCAAGAGGCTTCACTGCTGCAACTGGTCCAAGCTTTGCTGGGTCAGCACCACAGGCTAGCCACAACTTGTCTTTATCTCACCTACCTTCTACTGAGTAGAAAACATCACTTCTTGAGGTTTGAATACTACATTCTCTGTCCATAGTAGGGATGATATAATGTAATAACAGATGGGAAAAACTGAAGCCTATTTCTTTTCCTTTTGAAGCAAATAGGCAAATATTTAGGGAAGAAGTGAGACTTCAGGCAGGAACCCACATTTCTTCTTTACCTCACCACTTTTTTCCTGTGGACCATTTCTCACTTTACAGCCTCCATAAACCCACTACTATTAGTACATCACAAGCAGAGAACAAGATGTGATACCTGAAGTTCTGAGTTTGCCCATTTGTTTTCCTAATGCCTTGAACAATTTCTAACTGTGGTATGTCAGCATTCTCCTAAAAGAGACTGAACAGGAAAAGGCTGGGTTTTAATTCAAAACATGATCTTGAACACATCACAATAGATGACCACAGACATTATTGGCAAAAAACTTATTTGTTAGAGCTTAATCTCTGATTAACAACTTTCCCTGGCTCAATTTTGCATTCATGTGAGGTCATTCTGCTGAGATGAAAAGTGCATTCAAAGCTCTTTCTTGTTCTTTTCTGAGCAAAGCATGACCTAGATACCAAGCCTATTACAGCTTAATAGAAATAGCTTGACAATCACCAAACTCATTTAACTGTGCACATTTTCTCTTTATGTTTTCAGCTTTTTGAGACCTGTTGACAAGGCTTAAGGTGGGATGCTGCATGCAAAACCTAGGTATTTACAAAAGGGTGATAATATAAATTTCTTGAATTTTCCATTTTTGCCCTTAGAGAAATATGCTGCACAATCCCTATGCTGCATTTTACTCAAGGTTCATAAAGACTTACCATGAATCAAATTTTGCAGGATATTTTTGATATAGGGATATATTGCATGCCTCATTTTATGGATGTGCAAATAGTCATAAGAAAGTAATATGATTTCTCAAGTTCCACAGTGCCAGGTAGGATTTCCCTCATCTAATAGTATCTGCCTGTGGGTCAAGTCTAGCCAGATTGTCTCTGTGACCTTTAATGCCTTAGCAAAAGGAAGACACATTTGTCCAGAGAATGATCTCACCTCTCTTCCACCTTACTTTATTCCATCTTTCTACCTTAAACATTTATCTTGGGCTGACACAGATCACCTTGTGGATGAAGCCACTCCTTTCCATTTGCTACACAGGGAACTTTGGTGACTAGCTCAGACTTGACAGCTTTTAGACAGATAAGGTTACACAGCTATATTATTAGTATTAGATGATATGGAGACCACCTTTAGTGATAAACAGAAGCTGGGCTCATCAATTTCTTTCCCTGTCTTGATTTTCAAGATCTGGATTGAATATATTATAGGTCTGAGGCACTTACTACCTTTTACAATGTGTTATCTTCCTTGTTCATACAAAGACTGTTACTAACAGCAACAGCAAAACCGAACCAAGTACCCATTCCTGCTAATTATTATAGGATCTCTTCAGCCAAATTGAAAGCTATGCTGATTTACATTTCTGAGCATCTTGTCCTTTCAGAATAGCTATCAGCTAACAAGGGAGTCAATACAAACACTTTTCTTCAGTAAAGCTTCTTCAGCACTGTGGTCCTTTAAATGTTAAGCTCCCTGGGCCTGAAGCAATTATGCATGTGTAAACAAGACTGAATATACACCACAGAAACTTTCAGGATCTCTCTATCTATTCTAGTTTGGGGTCAGGTCTGGGTGTGATGCTGGTTTTTGTTGGGTTTTTTTTTATCAAGTAGTAATAGTGGTAGTATTAGTAGGTGCCTGCAGTGAGTTGATTGTATCTCTGAACTCCACAAAAGAACGGAGCAGAAATAATAACAAAAGTTTTGCGAAAAAACAACATTGGACTTTAAACGGTATCATTTTCTCATTTAGACGTCAGAACCTGACACAGTGTAATTAAAGACAGAGACCTACCCATGTTTAATCCTTGATGCCTAATTCCTCTTCAGGAGACAGATCACTAAGGAAATTATTCAGAATGATTTGCAGGGAATGCAGACATTAATCAGAGATTGAATTCTCAAAAAAGGGATAAATCTTACAGGGATCAAAAAATCTAAACACAGTCAAACAATTGCTGAAATTGAAGAGAAATTTATTTCTGTGGCTTAGGATTGGTCTCTTCTACTGAGAGTAGCACTGTGATACTAAAGAAAATGAGGTAGAAATGATGGCAGTGCTCCTGCAGTTCACAGAAGCAAGTCATGAATGATTTTTCTGTCTGTTAGAAATAAGCTGGGACTTAAAAATTACTTCACTGGTTTGACCTCTCTGACACTGTGACCAAGAGAAGCTAATAATTTTGGAGAACTTCTAGCTATTCTTTAGCTTTGGGAAGATTCAGCAAGTGCTTAGATAGGAAGAAATAAACACAAACCAAGCTTTACTCAGTGCCCACTACCCATTTCCTACTTGCAATACACCCAAAAGGCCAGTGGCAAAGTACCTCTTTCCTGGGGTGAGGTAGAAAAAAGAATAAATGCACATGGCTAATACTGGCATCTGTTTTGCTTGGTTCTGACTCTAGAGTAAATAGAGACACACTGGCTTTACTCTAGAGGCATTTCTAAATTGCAATCAAGTGATTAACTCTGCAGTGGCTGCTACTTTCAGAGAATAGTAATGGCAATGGCTTATGTCAAAGCACTGCAGTCTCTGTAGTGTCTCTGATTTTCTCTGCAAATGTAACTGAGCGAAAAATATCAGCTTCCCTTTTTTGTGATTTTCATTAAACATTCCTACAACAAAAAGGAGAAAGATCATGAGAAATCTGTTTGGAAAAGTGCTGGTAGCAGTAGAGGTATTTTTTTTCTAATATATAAAATGAATACTTTTGTTGGGGGTTGGATCTG